>CAUYPK010083244.1:0-34455 GCA_963574355.1 Loris lydekkerianus | reverse complement strand
TTTTGTTGCAGTGGTCGTTGTTTTAGCTGGTCCAGGTTGGATTCGAACCCACCAGCCTGGTTGTATGTGGCCAGCATTTTACTTACTTGAGATACTGGTGTCATGCTGAAACTGGAAATTTTTTTTTATTTTATTTATTTATTTTTTTATTGTTAAATCATAGCTGTGTACATTAGTGCACCCATTCTAACATGCACCATAGATGTGGCCCCACCCATTATCCTCCTTCCACCCAAACCTTCCCCCTCCCTTCCCCTTCCTTGGCCCTTTCCCCATAGGCTTGTGGTATAGTTGGGTTATAGCCTTCATGTGAAAGCTATAATTTAGCTTCATAGTAGGGCTGAGTACATTGGATACTTTTTCTTCCATTCCTGAGATACTTTGCTAAGAAGAATATGTTCCACTTCCATCCGTGTAAACATGAAAGAAGTAAAGTCTCCATCTTTCTTTAAGGCTGCATAGTATTCCATGGTATACATGTACCACAGTTTGCTAGTCCATTCATGGGTTGATGGGCACTTGGGCTTCTTCCATGACTTGGCAATTATGAATTGGGCTGCAATAAACATTCTGGTACACATGTCTTTGTTATATTGTGACTTTTGGTCTTCTGGGTATAAACCTAGTAAAGGAATTATAGGATCGAATGGCAGGTCTATTTTTAGATCCCTAAGTATTCTCCAAACATCCTTCCAGAAGGAACATATTAGTGGGCATTCCCACCAGCAGTGTAGAAGTGTGCCCTTTCCTCCACATCCATGCCAACATTTCTGGCTTTGGGATTTTGTTATGTGGGCTACTCTTACTGGGGTTAGGTGATATCTCAAAGTACGTAGTTTTGATTTGCATTTCTCTGATGATTAAGGATGATGAGCTTTTTTTCATGTGTTTGTAGATTTTGCGTCTGTCTTTAGAGAAGTTTCTCTTTAAGTCCCTTGCCCACCCTGAAATGGGGTCACGTGTTCTTTTCTTGCTAATAAATTTGAGTTCTCTGTGGATTCTGGTTATGAAACTGGAAATTTTAAAATGATTTTAGTTTTCTAGAAATGGAACCTTCTTCCTAGTAGGTAGATCTATCACTTTACTTTAAGACATTGACTTTCCAAAGAGGGAACTGCCTATATGATCAGGAAGACGTTTCTGTTAGATTTGTGGGTTGGCATCACCTGAAAGCTAACTAGTATGTTGATTTATCTGTTACTGACAGATAATTTATCCTGTGCATCTTCCCACAATGAGTAGTGTTACTGTGGCCACGGGAAAAGGATGCTTTTCACCTGGGGAAAAGGAGTGTTGTCCAGTTCCTGGGCATGTTTAGAAGACTAAGCATTATCCAGGATTTATTTATAGTGCCATTATTGACAAGAAAGTGGCAACTTATTTCTTATCTACTGTTTCTGATCAGTTTATGAAATATCTTTCAAAAAGATGGCTATCATATATGAAACTATAGATGTGGGGTAGGAAAAAAAATCTTCAATGTATTTTTTGATAAGTGGAGAGTGGTAACCTATTTCCTTCCAGTTCCCAGATACCTTCTTTATGAAGCTTTTTCTTTCTCCTATTTTGTCTGGACTAAAGGCAACATTTTGTAATAATTAATCACAGTATTTTATACTTCATGCACTAGATTGGAAAGGCTGTTAATGCAAATTTCAAATCATATGATTGTGGTAATTTAAAATATTAACTGATAAAATGTTGGTAGTTAACTTTTTTTCATTCATGTACTTTGTGAGGAGGATACAGAGCATTAAAGATTATGCAGTATTATTAAAATTTAACACTTTGGTAGGGTAGAGAGTCTCATAGTCTTATGAGTACATTATTTAGAAACTTTCAGTTGGAGTACACCAGCCTTGTGTATGTGGCTAGCTCCATAACCACTGTGTTATGGGCACTGAGCCTGTATCTAACACTTTTTTTTTTCAATACCTAACACTTTTTAAAGCCTCACTAAAATAACAAAAAGGGATAAAAAGGCAAAAAATTCACAAAGGCAAAGAATAAAATAGACAAAAGGGATGTCAAAACAACAAAAAGGGATGCCAATAAAAATGTGGAAGTTATAAAATAGACAAGTTGTAGCTGACAGACCATTTCTGAGAAAACAGAAAACTAAATGCTTGTAGCAGGGAAAGGCAACAGACAAATTGATTAAAGCCCTAGAGCTCCAGAAAGGCTGAGAAATCAGAAGTATCAGGAACTTAGGAAGTCAGGAAGCGAGGAGGGCTGAAAACAGGAAGATGGATTGAAAGTCTGTATTAGAAGCAGTTAGAGCCTTTGGTCCACTTTCTCTACCTTGTGCTATGTAATAGCCACCTCTACCCCAGCAGAAGATTGTAGATGTTGAGAAAGAGACACTGTTGCACCAGACACAGTTCAGGTGGGGGTGATGAACCATTCTGCATTGGATACATGGACACACGAAATCTTTATATTGAACCATGAATCAACAACTCTAGACCCTTCTCTTTTCATTCTTGAGAATGTCAGAACCAGAATTTTATTCTATTTGTAATGAGGACAGGGAAAATATCAGAAGATTTATCTCTGGGGAAAGACCAGTTGAAATGACCTGCTATACCAATAGTTGGGACTACAGGTTCTTTTTTTTTTCCTAAGAGAATCAGGTTCTTGTCTGTTTACTTTAGAGAAAATTCCTTGAGGTAATGAGCAGCCCTAGCCTACCACAGCTCTAATCAACTGTGTAGTAGAATTCCTCACTTTTAAATAGAAATAGACAACCAAAGATCACCAGAGATTTGAAGATAACTTCTAACATGAAAGAGACCAAAACAAATGGAGTAGGGTGAAGGGAGGAAGGAAGAAAAAATAAAAATATTCAGAAAAAAAAAGGATAATGTGAGGAATGGAAGAAAGTGGCTAAAATCCACTAATTAATATTCTCAGAGATAAGAGAAGCTATTTCATTTTTTAAATAAGAGTGAGATGACTATAAAGGAACATTCTAAGAGATAACTCTTGAAAATCTAAAATTTGACTACATAAATTAAAAGCTCAGTAGAAATGTTTGAAAATGAAGTTAATGTGAAATCTTTTAAAAGAACCTACAAAGAAATGCAAAACTAGAAGAAAAAGGGCAAGAATGGTCTAATGTACAAATAACAGAAGTGACAGAAAAACAAAACAGAGAGGAAAGGAGGGAAGAAACTTGGAAAGAAACAACATAAAAAGAACTATTCCAAAACTGAAGGCTATGAATTTCCAAGAATGAAGAGGCTTTATCAGGGCTTGGGACATGGATAAAAATAGATTCACAACAGGGCCTGTTCTAGTAGAATTTCAGAAAACTAGGGAAGAGGAGAAGATTTAGAAAGTTTTCAGAGGTAAAGACAAAAGGTCATACACAAAGGCTTGGGAATAAGAAAGACTAGATTTTTCAGTAGCAATATTATTAATAGAATCACGAAGACCATAATTTCCTCAAAATGGAACATTATCAACCTAGACTTCTATACTTAGCCAAACCAGAATGAAAGGTGGGAATAAAGTAGTCATTTATCAGCCATGCAGGATCTCAAAACATTTACCTTCCATGCATGTATCCTTAGGAAGTTAATAGACAACGTGTTCCACCAAAATAAGAGAATAAACCAAGAAAGAAGAATACTTAGGCTCTAGGAAACTGGAGATACATTGTAGGATGGAGGTGACAGAAATTCTAAAACTGACAATTGAGTAGCAGGCTCAGAAAGAAGCCAGACTATAGCAGAGCATGGAATGTGAACATCAGGTGTGATGTGTCCAAGATAAGAGGGAAAGCAGGTTAGCTGAGACTTATGAGTATGCTGAGGGGAGCTAAAGAGTGTTGGAGAGTGTGGGTTAAATTTGCAAGGAGAATAACTATTACTAACTTTAGGAAAATAAAGTTATTAAAAAAAGGAAATGCAAGAATAGCTGCAGGGCTTATATTCAGCCAGGCTACCCATATTGGTTAAAATATTAAGAGTATTTATATAATGATCGATAAATAACCAATACTTCCTTATTACCCTGTTATCTCCCTTGGACACCCCTGGCCACCACCTTCTCTCTTTATCTTGCTATTAAAAGATTAATAATTGGCAAAGCAGGAATCTCTCAGGACCCTACTGACCTTTTGGCCTCTATTCTGATTGGTTGGTGTCAGGGTACCAATTAACTATTTTGAACATTAGTTCTATTTAGTTACGAATAATATCTATGTAACCATAATAATATAAATATTGATTTAACAAAAAATTATAAAATTATAGCAGGAAGGAGGATATGGGGAGGGGAATATATGAGGAAGGGAGGGAATTGTAGACTTAAAGACCTAAATTCTAGCCAGTTGTGGTGGGTACCTGTAGTTCCAGCTACTTGGAGGCTGAGGCAAGAGAATCACGTAAGCCCAAGAGTTTGAGGTTGCTGTGAGCTGTAATCACTCTCTGAGGGTGATATAATGAGATTCCGTCTCCAAAAAAAAAAAAAAAAGACCTAAGTTCTTATTTTTCATACTAGAAATCTATAGGTAATATCTGAAGCTAAAAAAAAATTTAAAGCTGTGTAAGTACTTAATTTAGAAATACAGAATTACCGGTAATGGAAGAAAAAACTGAACATGTTAAAAGTGATTCCTTCTGGGAAGTTGAAATTGTCTTATGTGTGGAAATGTGGTGCAGGAGAGATTGTTACTTTTCATTACATGCCTTGTAAAGCTATCCACTTTAAGAATTCTGAACGTTATACTTAGGAAAAAAGTTAATTTTAAATAAAACATTTCAACGAACAACTTTAGTCTTCTAAACAACTTGATCTCCTTTTTCTCTAGTGGCAATATGATCACCTCACAGCTACCTATCTTCTGCTTCTAACCAAAAAGGCTCGAGGAAAACCAGTTCGTTTAAGGCTTCCATCTTTTTCCTGTGGACACGTCAGTGCTTCCCCCTTCACAGATATCAAGGTAAATGTTAGTGTCTTTTGTGTGAAAACCTATTGGTATTGCCATGTGTCTGCCTGGATATACCACTTTCTGGTGTCAAGGAGCCAGAGGCAAGACATTTTATGGCTTAGACATTTTTGATGAGAAAAATGGGAAGTTCTGAATTTGAGCTCTTAAAATTTGGGATGCTAAGATGACAGTTTACAGGGAAGCACCTGTGGCTAAAAGGAGTAGGGTGCCGGCCCCATATGCTGGAGGTGGCGGGTTCAAACCCAGCCCTGGCCAAAAACTGCAAAAAAAAAAAAAAAGAAAAAAAAAGAAAAAAGAAGGATGACAGTTTACAAATATCCCCCCATTTTATTTATTTATTTATTTATTTTTAAATTTTTTTGTAGAGACAGAGTCTCACTTTGTGGCCCTTTGGTAGAGTGCCGTGGCATCACACAGCTCACAGTAACCTCCAGCTCCTGGGCTTAAGCGATTTTCTTGCCTCAGCTTCCCGAGTAGCTGGGACTACAGGCGCTTGCCACAACGCCCGGCTATTTTTTTGTTGTTGTTGCAGTTTGGCCGGGTCTGGGTTTGAACCCGCCACCCTCAGCACATGGGGCCTGTGCCCTACTCACTGAGCCACAGGCACCTCCCCCCCCCATTTTATTTTTATAGAAGCTATTTTACAGAAAAATTTCTAACTGTTATAGAAAAATTTCAAGCCACAGGTGAACTGAAAGGAAAATGGAATTTATTATCTTTAGGTAAGCCTATACTACCTTTACATGATATAGTTAATATTTATGGTGTCTTTCTAGTATTTTGGGGTGTTTTTTAGTGTACTTGTTGATATAATTTATGTACATTCAAGTACTTTCAAAGGATATGGTGTTATTGAATTGTGGAGAAAAATTGAAAAAATTGTTGAGAATAAGATCTGTGAATATAGAGTGTTATACTTTATACGACATGAAATGTTTTGATATTTATATTGAAAATATAGATTTTTTTAAAATTTGCCTTGCTTTCTTGAGATTGGGCAGTTTCATGTTTATTTTTGTTTTTCTTCCTGTGTTTTTGTTTTGAGCAGTAGCCGTAACTCATTCAACTAAAATTCTTTGTAAGAGAGATAGTTATAACCAAATTATTTTTCTCTATTTTGTTGTCTCAGTTTAGACATGGGCTTTTAGAATAGTGGAAAAGCATTACATATTGGAAGCATTGTCATTCCTAAATGTTTTCATTAGTTTCTGTTTTCTGTGTGATTCTTTGTATCTCCCATGGCTTAAAATTTAGCTATTCAAGGCTTGGCACTTGTGTAGCACAGTGGTTACCGTGCCAGCCACATGCACTGAGGCTGGAGGGTTTGAGCCCAGCCTGGGCCAGCTAAACAACAATGACAGTTGCAACAAGAAAATAGTCAGGCACTGTGGCGGGTGCCTGTGGTCCCAGCTACTTGGGAGGATGATGCAAGAGAATTGCTTAAGCCGAAGAGTTTGAGGTTGCTGTGAGCTGTGATGCATACTGTATATGAAGAGCTACATAGTGAGACTGTCTCAAAAAAAAAATCACCTGTTCAAATACTTTGCCAGATGTGGAGCTGTGATGCCACATCTTCCCTCAGATTAATTCAGTTTATAATTGAAGTGATTTTAGCACTAGGGAACTGTACTTTTGTTTTCTTCAGATAGAAGTTGATCCCCCCCCCCTTTTTTTTTATTGTTGAGGATTCATTGAGGGTACAAGAAACCAGGTTACACTGCTTTTTTTTAGAGACAGTCTCATTTTATCACCCTCGGTAGAGTGCTGTGAAGTCACAGCTCATAGCAACCTCCGACTCCTGGGCGTAGGTGATTCTCTTGCTTCAGCCTCCCAAGTAGCTGGGACTAAAGGCGCCCACCATAACACTGGGCTATATTTTTGTTGCAGTTTGGCCGGGGCTGGGCCCGAACCCACCACCCTCAGCGTATGGGGCTGGTGCCCTACCCACTGAGCCACAGGCACCACCCTGAAGTTGGTCCTCTTTATGGAATCCAAGAACCCAAATGACTGTGTGGATGAAGTGATTTTTTTTTTTCCTATATGTCTCATACCTGTACCAAAAAAAGTTAAAATACCATTTTTTCACAATCTTTTGTTGAATTTTCCTCCCACACCTAAATTCCTTTAACATCTCATTTAAATCTCTTTTTGGCATTTGTCAGTTATATGCCATAGGTATAGTGGAATCCTGTTTTTTTTTTTTGAGGCAAAGTTTCACTGTGTCGCCCCTTGATAGAGTGTTGGGGCATCACAGCTCACAGCAACCTCAAACTGTTGAGCTTAAGCAATGCTTTTGCCTCAACCTCCCAAGTAGCTGGGGTACAGGCGCCTACCACAATGCCCAGCTATTGTTCTGTTTTAGTTGTATTTGTTGTTTAGCAGGCCTGGGCTGAGTTCAAACCCACCAGCCTCAGTTGGTGTATGTGGCTGGCACCCTAACCACTAAACTACGGGCACTGATTAGGTATAGTGGAATCTTATGTCCCTGCCAGTCCTAACCTGCCTTCCTCCTTCCCTCCGTAGTTGTTCTTTTGACTGAACAAAGAATTAAAAATTAGTGGAAATGGCTGTTGTGTTGAGAAGTCTCTGAAGGAAAATCTCTTGTTCCTGGGATGGTTCTCTAGTCTGTTCCTGGAAAGTTTTATTAGGCTGGTGAATACCACATGCCCAGGCAGATCTTACACATGAGCTCTATGAAGCAGCTCATCATCCATTTTGCTCACATTGCCAAACCTTACCATGAACGATGCTTCTGATTGAGATATTTTCAGAAAGGTATTAGATACCTCTATACTTAGGATAATCACTTCAGCTAAAAATTTAAAATTTATAACACTTCAGTTAGGAGGTTGGAGATATTCTCCTGAGCCATTCATTGGATTTTCTTATATCTGAATTGGCCTTGTCTCAATGGATCTGCATATATGATTTGTAAAGTATCCAAGTGGAAAGTATCTGAGAAGATATTTACTCTTTATCTTCCATCTACTGCATAATAAGTATTTACCTAATAACTTAACTATTTGGTCAGTCATATTAATCAATCAGTTTTTATTGCAGATCAAGAGATATTTTTTATTTATTTATTTATTTATTTATTTATTTATTTATTTATTTTTTAGAGACAGAGTCTCACTTTATTGCCCTTGGTAGAATGTCGTGGTGTCACAGCTCACAGCAACCTCCAACTCCTGGGCTTAGGTGATTCTTTTGCCTCAGCCTCCTGAGCAGCTGGGACTACGTAGGTGCCCGCCACAACGCCCGGCTATTTTTTTTTTGTTGTTGCAGGTTGGCCGAGGCTGGGTTTGAACCCGCTACCCTTGATATATGGGGCCAGTGCCCTACCCACTGGGCCATAGGTGCCGCCCTTTATTTTTTATTTTTTTGAGACAGAGTCTCTCACTTTGTTGCCCCCGGTAGAGTGCTGTGGCATCACAGCTCACAGCAACCTCAAACTCTTGGGCTCAAGCTATTCTCTTGCCTCAGCCTTCCAAGTAGCTGGAACTATAGGCATGCGACACAATGCCCAGCTAGTTTTAGAGATGAGGTCTTGCTCTGGCTCAGGCTGATCTTGAACCTATGAGCTCAATCAATCCATCCGCCTGGCCTCCCAGCTGGGATTACAGGTGAGAACCTCTACGCCTGGCCCAAGAGACATTTTAACGGCAGGAAATGAAGTAGAAATAAAAGTTTGGGTTCTTTTCTGATCATTACACAAATTATTGAGACTTAAAAGATGCCACATAGTCTCTTTATACTGTTCTCCCCCTTGACAGAATCACCCTTTTCCTCTGAGGTGTTGTTTATAAAAGTATATAAAAAAGAAGTAATCCTGAACTACCAATCAGTAGATGCTGCTTTCAGTGAAACAGTAATTCAGTCAGATCCAAGAATCACAAAAGACCACATCATCTTCAGCATTATTAGCATTTTCAGGCCCCGTGCTAGTCTTTGGGAAAAAGTAAGTGTAGAGAGAGGTACTTGCTCTCTCACAGTCAAGTTGAGATATCACACACACACACACATTCTTTAGGGCAGGATAAATGGAATTAGCAAATTCAAAGAAACCGAATCATACTTGATAAATGTAGTATTTTCTTGACAGTGGCTAAACTTGGTTAAAGAGAGTTCAAGTAGAGGAAAGGTAATAGAGGGAGAGAGAGCAAGTGAGCTGGAAGGGTATGCAAGAGGTAGATTGTGGCAAACCTAGAAATGCCATGCCAGAGTTTTAGACACTGTGTTGTAGGTAATGGGAACTGTCGATTTTTGAACAAGAGAGAGGCATGATTATGATTTTGAAAATTTATCTAATGGTGTATAGAATTGTCAGTCAGAGATAATATGTATGCTGGCACTCCCTACTGTAGTACTAGTGACAGCCCTCGCTCATACAACATTGCACTTTTCCCACAGAGCATAAACTCAGCGTTAGAATTTTTCTCAGCATGGCGCTCCATGCTGCCAGTTCTAATCCATGGTAATTGGCAATCCTAGAGAATTCTGTCATCCCTGGTTGAGAGGGTGGAAAGATTCGTGGCAGAGACCATATTGTCTGTTTGAATAGTTCAGGTATAAGATTTGTCCTTGAACTAGGATAGCAGCAGGGGGACTAGAGAAGGGTAAGGTATAAGAAATTCAAGTAAAATTACTTGGCCTGGTTAACAAGATGTTCAGAGAAAAGGAAAGAAGAAGAAATAAAAAATCCAGGTATATACTCACAGTCTTGAATTCAGGGTATATCTAGTATACCCTTTATAAATATAAAGGAGGAAGAGCCGGGCGTGGTGGTCACAGCACTTCAGGAGGGCGAGGTGGTGGATTGCCTGAGCTCAGGAGTTTGAGATCACCCTGAGCAAGAGGGAGACCCTCGTCTCTAAAAATAGCCAGGTGTGGCTCGGCGCCTGTAGCTCAGTAGTTAGGGTGCCGGCCACATGCACCGGGGCTGGTGGGTTCAAACCTGGCCCAGGCCTGCTAAACAACAAGGACAGCAACAAAAAAATAAAATAGCTGTGCATTGTGGTGGGCACCTGTAGTCCCAGCTACTTGAGGGGCTGAGGCAGGAGAATTGCTTAAGCCCAAGAGTTTGAGGTTGCTGTGAGCTGTGATGTCTCAGCACTCTACTGAGGGCGACATAGTGAGACTCTGTCTCTGAAGAAAAAAAAAAAAGTAGCCAGGCATTGTGGTAGGCATCTGTAGTCCCAGCTACTGGAGAGGTTGAGGCAGGAGGATCACTTGGGCCCAAGAGTTTGAGGTTGCTGTGAACTATGATGCCAGACGCCACTGCACTCTTTGACTCTGTTTCAAAATATTATTATTATTATTACAATGGAGGAAGAATGAGAGAAAATAAACTATTCTGGTTGAATTCTTAACATACACATGTCCCAAATGTCCTACCCATGGGAGAGCTTTGATAAGGCTAATTTATTCTTGGTAGAAACTACTCTATGTTATTTACAACTAAGAAATCTGTATTTTAAAGTTGTTTCCTTTTCATCTTCTGGTCTGTCAGATCTTTTTATTTATGAATTTGCAAAGGAGTTGTCTGGTATTATAGTATCATGTGATAGTGATAATCTAGATAGTATGCCATATAAGAATGTTCCAAGACATATTATTTGAGAGTCAGGGATTTTCCTATCATAATTTGACCTAACATTCTCTGACTTTCTATTTCCTGTATTGTATGGTGAGCTACTTTAATTGTTTCTCATTTGTTTCTGCTTTCAGTGTTTTCCCTGTGCCTGAAATATATCAAAGTAGTGTGCCACATAATGATACAATAACATTTTTTTTGTTGTTGTTGAGACAGAGTCTCTCTTTATTACCCTTGGTAGAGTGCTGTGGTGTCACACAGCTCACAGCAACCTCCACGTCCTGGGCTTAGGCGATTCTCTTGCCTCAGCCTCCTGAGTAGCTGGGACTATAGGTGCCCACCCAATGCCCGGCTATGATACAATATTTTAATTGACTTTGGACCACATGTATATAATGATGATCCTGTGAGATTATAATACCATGTTTTTAGTGTACCTTTTCTTTGTTTAGGTACACAAATACTTACCACTGTGTTACAGTTGCTTACAGTACTCAGAACAGTAACATGTGGTGTCATTTCTAGCAGTAGTAGTAGGGTATGCTACATAGCCCAAATGTGTAGTAGCTTAAACTGTGTAGGTTTGTGTAAGTATACTCTTTGATGTTTGCAGAATGACAAAATTGCCTAACAATGTATTTCTCAGAATGTGTCCTGTGGTTAAGTGACACATGACTGTATTTTAAAAATTGAATCATATTGTCTTTTCATCGAATAGTCAAAGAATCTGAGTCTGGAAGATGTGACCACAAGTGATGAAAGGAATGTAGCTGGATTATTAGACTATGAATGGTGTGAAGATAATTTATCAACAGGTGTGTCTACTCCCCAAACACCACAGGTTGGTAATTTTCATTACTATTTAAAGCAGAATATATTGCCTCAATTATAACAACAACTAGACTAATATGAAAACAAGGGTGTGCTTACAAATTTAATGAATCCCTAAACCATTGAAAACATTAATGAGATATTATTGGAATATGAATGAAAGGGAAGTCAGTTATTTCCAAACTGAAGAAAGCTGATTCCATTTTGGGTTGCTACTTTTTTTCCTTTTCCTTTTTTAAGGGGAAAAAAATTTTTTTTTTTTTTTTAAATTTTAATTTTATTTCATTTTTTGAGATAGTCTCTGTTGCCCAGGCTAGAGTGCTAGATTTGGTATGCCAACTGAAAATCTTTGTATTTTTTTATTTATTTATTTTTGTTTTTTAGAGACAGAGTCTCTCTATTGCCCTCAGTGGAGTGCCGTGGCATCACAGCAACCTCCAACCCCTGGGCTTAGGTGATTCTCTTGCCTCAGCCTCCCAAGTAGCTAGGACTATAGGCACCTGCCACAACGCCCAGCTATTTTTTGTTGCAGTTTGGCTGGGGCTGGGTTTGAACCTGCCACCCTCAGTATATGGGGCCAGCACCCTACTCACTGAGCCACAGGCGCCCCCCCGAAAATCTTTGTATTTTAAAATTGAGAGCTTAACCTAATTATTTATTTTGAACATTAATGTATTTATTGTATATATACATCATCTTATTTTGTGTTTCTTGTTTGTCTTTTCTGTATTTATTTGTTACACTATTTTTTTTTCTCCTTACACTGGTTTTTATTTCATTTACTCTAAATTTTGAACATGATATGAGGTTAATCTGTGTCTTTACTTTACTTGTAGACAGTAGGACGGCTTGAGAACACTTAATTTCTGATTATACCTCCTAGATTACATGCTAGTGATGTGTCTAGTATTTTAGCTCTCTTTTTTTAGCTTGGTTTTTTTTTGAAACTGAGTCTTGCTGTGTTGCCCCTGCTAGAGTGCAGTGGTGTTATTGTAGCTCATGTCAACCTCAAACTCATGGGTTCAAGTGATCCTCCTGCTTCAGCCTTGCAAGTAGGTGGGACTATTGATGTGCAACACAACACTTGGCTAATTTTTTTCTATTTTTAGTAGAAAATATTTTTTTCTACTAAATATTTTTTCTATTTTTGTTCTTGTTCAGGTTGGTTTCAAGCTTCTGAGCTCAAATAGTCCTCCCACTCAGCCTCCCAGAATGTTAGGATAACATGTGTGAGCCACCACACCTGGCTTTTATTTTGAAATATTTATGGAGTCACAGGCAGTTGTTCAAGATGTTATTCTACTCTTTTCTTACTCTTCCTTTTGCTGTTGAGAAATCAGTGTCAAACTAGTTCCTTTCTAGTTGGGCTGTCTTTTTTTGTCTGGCACTGTTTAGGATCAGCTCCTTATTTTTGGGATTTTGCAGTTTCTCTTTTAGGGCTGTTGCATTGTACACTCTAGGGAACACACACCATCCATGTGTTCTGTGTACATAGTGTCCCCTGGAGTTGTGTAAGCTGGTAATTTGAGGGGTGGATTTTGTTTTATTATCCTGTTTATGATTCATTGTGATTCCTATATATGAAGATTTGTATCTTTAATCAACTTTGGAAAGTTCCTTGCATAATTGCTTCTTTTTTGTTATCCGTGTTATTTCTCTCTGGAACTTAGAATAGACATGTGTTAGACTATCTCACTTCATTTTCCACTTACCTTAAATCGTCTTTCATATATCCCATATCCTTTTCTTTTTGGGCTGCATTCTGGATAATTTTGTCAAATTTATTTTTCTATTCAGAAATTCACTTTTTATTTCTATCTAATCTCAGTGATATGTCCACTGAGTTTTTCACTTTTATCATTGCTTTTTTTTATTTCTAGAGGTTTTTATTCTTTTTCAAATCTATCTGAACATGTTGGTAGTTTCTTGTTCTTTTCTCATGTTTTTAATTTCTTTTATTATTTTAAACATGTGAACATTTTTTCTGTATTTGATAGTTTTAATATCTGACATCTTTATGGTCTGATTGTTCTGGGGCTTCTTTTGTGCTGAGTTTTGCTTATAGTGCTTGTATCTTTTGGAATTTTTTTTATAGGTTCATTTTTCTTTGAAGTCTGTAGGAATTCTCCGAAGCTTAGATTAAGGGTTAAGGGTTGGGGACTTCTTTCTCAGGAACTGTGCTGCTTGCTTCTACCAGGTTCCTGGGGCACAACCAATTAATGACTTTATTTTATTTTTTGAGACAGAGCCTCAAGCTGTCACCCTGGGTAGAGTGCTGTGGCATTACAGCTCACAGTAACCTCAAACTCTCAGGCTTGGGCGATTCTCTTGCCTCTGCCTCCTAAGTAGCTGGAACTACAGGCGCCTGCCACAAAGCCCAGCTATTTTTTGGTTGCAGCCGTCATTGTTTGGCGGGCCTAGGCTGGATTCGAACCCACCAGCTTAGGTGTTTGTGGCTGGCGCCTTAGCCACTTAAGCCACAGGCACCGGGCCATGGCTTTATTTTATTTTATTTCTTTATTTTTTTGAGACAGAGTGTCAAACTGTCACCCTGAGTAGAGTGCTATGGCGTCATAGCTCAAAACAACCTTCAACTCAGTCTCTAGTGATCCTCTTGCCTCAGTTTTTCTATTTTTATTAGAGACAGGGTCTTGCTTTTGCTCAGGCTGGTCTTGAACTCATGACCTTAAGCAATCCACCTGCCTCCGCTTCCCAGAGTGCTAGGATTACAGGTGTGAGCCACCGCGCCCAGCCCAATTAATGACTTTAAATTAAATTTAGGCTTGAGGTCTCCAGGACCATGCAGATAGTACTAATTTGGACTTTATACTTATGTGAAGACTCTTCCTTGGTTACTTAAAAGCTATTAAAAGAGACTTATTTCGCTCCCAAGAGCCAAGGCCAAGATAGATACATTTTCTTGTTGATTCCTTTTGAAGGGCAGATTTACCTTTAATTCATCCTTTCATTTTTATTACAACCCCACCTGGCTTCACATGGGAGCTTGGATCTAACTTACTCCCTTTCATAGGCCTAAGGCTTCTGTGACTGTTAAAACTCTTGCTTCAGGTTATCTGAGATAGTAGGTAGATGCCCTTAGGGCAGCAGAAAGCTTCAACCTTGGTTATATCTTCTGATTCATACTCATGTTTTTAGTTTGGCCTCTGAGGGTTTTCCATACTCTTTTATAACTTCAACTATAAATTTGAAAGGATTAAAATTTCCTTTGATTTCAATATTTCTGTTAGAGTATTTTGGTATGTTTTTTCAGCCCTAATCACTGACTAAACTTTTTTTTTTTTTTTAAGAGACAGAGTCTCACTGTATCGCCCTTGGGAGAGTGCAGTAGCCTCATGTCTCACAGCAACCTCCAACTCCTAGGTTTAGGTGATTCTCTTGCCTCAGCCTCCCAAGTAGTTGGGACTACAGGCGCCCACCACGATGCCTGGCTATTTTTTTGTTTCAGTTTGGCCAGGGCTGGGTTTGAACCCACCACCTTGGTATGTGAGGCCGGTGCCCTACCCACTGAGCCACAGGCACCACCCCCAACACTGATTAAACTCTTATTATTTGGTACATATTATTATAGGCAAACCATGGCAATCTAGGTGTGGGAAATATTTCTTAGGGATTTATTTGTGGCCATTCTCACTATTGTCTGTGACCTGGATATATTTAAACACTTTCCTGAAAAAACATGTTGAAATTTACTTTTCGATAGAACAGACTATAGTGATCTACATGTACTAAAGAGGATTGAATATACATTTTCAGATTTCCTGGTATTGCCAATAATATCTTTTTGGTAGTATTCTAATGTAATAAAGAATGCAAGATAATTTGCGAATTATTTGTAAAAGAAATTAATTCTTCTTCTTCTTTGTCCATGTGCTTTGTCCAATAACTTTTTTTTCCCGTAGTTTATCAGGCATTGGACAGGATCAAATGGGGTGGAATCTAAATCATTAACTCCAGTATCATGCAGAGCATCTGCAAATAAATTAAAGAACAAAGAGAATGTATATGTTCCTAAGTCTGCTGTAAAGAATGAAGAGTACTTTGTATTTCCTGAGCCAAAGACTCCAGCCAATAAGAACCAGAGTAAAAGAGAAATACTTACCACACCAAATTGTTATACCACACCCTCAAAAGGTATTTGCTAAGCATATTAAACAGTGGTTAAAAAACTTCAAATGTCATTCTTCTAACCATATTAAATAAACACATCACAGGTTAGAAATTATTAACATTGCTCTCTCTAATTTCCAGAAGTCAAGCTGTTATTTGCATTAGGTGAAATGAAAGTATATTAGTCAGCCTCTACTTTTTCTCAAATGGTATTAAGTTTTTCTGTTTTTCACATTTATAAAGTTGAGTCATAGCATTGGAGCCTAAAGGCAAGTTAAGAGTTCATGTAATCTGGCTTGGCGCCCATAGCACAGTGGGTATGGCACCAGCCACATACACCGAGGCTGGTAGGTTCGAATCCAGCCCGGGCCACATAAACAATGATGACAGCCTCAAAAAATAGTCGGGCATTGTGGCAGGCGCCTGTAGTTGGAGGTTGCTGTGAGCTATGATGCCATGGCACTCTACCCAGGGCAACATACTCAGGCTCTGTCTCAAAAAAAAAAAAAAGTCTATTTTGTCAGTATACCTCTTAAAGCACAGTGCCAAGACTTGAACCCAGATTTCTAGGACGGGGTCTCATTAGTATAAGATGGTGTCATGATAGTAGATACTTTGTCTGCCATGTTGACTACAGCATTGCCAGGTACGTAGTAGGGGTCATTTGTTGAAGGAAAGAGTAAGAGAGAATCTGAAGGAAGTTTGTTTACCATGATCTAGTCTATGCAACATTTTAAAATATCTAAACTTTATTAGTTTTTTTTCCAGCAATTATGACTGTATCTTGTATTCTGTCAAGGTCCTAATAAATTGGACATTTTCTGTTAAACCTAAGAGCCACGTAAGGAAGCAAGTGGCTGAAGCTACAATTGATAGCTTGTTTTAGCACTTTGCATTTTACTTTTGCTATGAGTTATTTTTGGCATTAATACTAATTTCATTTTTGTGATTCCTATACAATACAGGCAGTGGCAATTTGTTGAAGGGCAACTGTGTATGGTAGTAAATAATAGTATTGGTATAAAAAGATAAAAACTGTTTTTATATGGCTTGGTGCCTGTAGCTCAGCAACTAGGGCACCAGCTACATACACTGGAGCTGGTAGGTTCGAATCCAGCCTGTGCCTGCCAAACAATGATGACAAGTATAACCAAAAAAATAGCTGGGTGTTGTGATGGGCACCTTTAGTCCCAGCTACTTGGGAGGCTAAGGCAAGAGAATCGCTTAAGCCTAAGAGTTTGAAGTTGCAGTGAGCTGTGAGGCCACAGCACTCTACCCAGGGCGACATACTGAGACTCTGTCTCAAAAAAAAAAAAAAAAAGTTTTCATAGATATTTCTGATTGCTCTAATTTTCTTGTTCTTATAGAATTAGAACCAATTCCCTTTATCTCTTTTTTGAAACTTGATGTCTTTTTTTTTTTTTGAGATAGTCTCACTATGTCAACCTCGGTAGAGTGCTGTAGTGACACAACTCACAGCAGCCTTAAACTCTTGGACTTAAGCAATTCTCTTGCCTCAGCCTTCCAAGTAGCTGGGACTACTGGCGTGCCGCAACGTCCAGCTATTTTTTTGTTGTAATTGTCATTGTTGTTTAGCAGGCCTGGGCTGGGTTCAAACCCGCCAGCCCCTGGTGTATGTGGCCAGCGCCCTAAACACTGAGTTACGGGCATGGAGCTGATGATGTCTTATCTTTGTTATTACAATGTGAATGTTAATACCTCCAAAGGCTGTAAAAAGTTTTAGATCATGAATTAAAAGTTAACTAATCAGTGGTAAGCAGATTTGTTAATGCAGATTTGTCACAAACTATCTGGGATACAAATACTGTACTTAGAATAAAACACAAAATTCTGGAACAGGGAATATAAAAAAAATAATTAAAGCTCACACTTCTTTAATAACTTATGTCAAGCTTTCACCTGGAACTGTTCTTTTTGCCTAATAGGAGTTAAACAGGGCTATGAATTGGATTAACACCTTTCAATACCATATCGATTAAAAGCATAAATTGGGCAGATTGACTTTTTTTTTTTTTGGAGACAAGAGTCTCACTATGTCACCCTTGGTAGAGTGTGGCGTCACAACTCACAGCAACCTCAAACTCTTTGGCTTAAGTGATTCTCTTGCCTCAGCCTCCCAAGTAGCTGGGACTACAGGTGCCAAGCAGAATGCCTGGCTATTTGTTGTTGTTGTTGTTGTAGTTGTCATTGTTGTTTGGTAGGCCCAGACTGGGTTCGACCCCGCCAGCCATGGTGCATGTGGCCAGTGCCCTAGCTGCTGAGCTACAAATGCCAACCCATACAGATCGACTTTTATTTAGAAATAAAATATTATTAGAAAGGAGAATTGGTAGTTATGAGATCTGTATGTATGTGATCTATTTAGATTTATTGTAAGATATTGATTATAGAATCATAAGCATGGCCTGCATCAGTTTGCAGTGAAGAAAAAGAAGAGAGCCACACATGAAAGGCAAAATGATTTTGTTTTTGTTATAAATCACATTTCTATAGAGCCTTTGACATCATTGGCCAATTATAATATTTCTGAGTCCATGAATAAGATGATGTATGCATTATTGATAGAAAGTTTGGAGCCGTAGTATTTCAGCTACATATAGTTTGTGTTGTTGTGTTTCTTATAGCTAGAAACAAGTACCTGAAGGAAACCCCAATTAAAACACCAGTATATTCAACAGGAACAGACAAGTTAATGGCAGGTGTCATTAGCCCTGAAAGGCGGTAAGTGTTCAGTTTTTTAGACTTTTCAATCATTGGTATATATAACCAGATTTCCCTTTTCATGTATGATAAACCTGATTAAGATGAATCATCACATAGATTCTGTTGAGACTGAAGGAGTATCTGTCAGTATGAGGATGGTCTGTGGCCATTACTAGACTTGTTACCACTGCCTTTCATATAGGGTAGAATGGTGAAAACTGATCAGAAGTAAGACTGGCACCTTTACTTAAAGTACAGCAGGCTCCAAAGACAGTGGTCCTCACCCTGGCCACGTACTTCCTTCACTGAGGTCCATCTTTCCCTATGCTTCTCTCAGTAGACTGTAGATATCTGCTAACATAATAGTTCCCCCAAACAGTAAAGATACTAACTGGTGTTTTAAAGAAAATCCACTCCTTGGGCGGTGCCTGTGGCTCAGTGAGTAGGGCGCCGGCCCCATATGCCGAGGGTGGCGGGTTCAAACTCAGCTCCGGCCAAACTGCAAAAAAATAGCCGGGCGTTGTGGCGGGCGCCTGTAGTCCCAGCTACTCGGGAGGCTGAGGCAAGAGAATCGCCTAAGCCCAAGAGCTAGAGGTTGCTGTGAGCTGTGACGCCATGGCACTCTACCAAAGGGCCATAAAGTGAGACTCTGTCTCTATAAAAAAAAAAAAAAAGAAAGAAAATCCACTCCTCTTTGAAAAGTAGCAGTATAGATGACCCTTCGTTGTTCCTTATAGCTATTTTTTAACAGTGTGATCCATTTTGGTGACAGTTGGGTGAATTAAAAGGTAAACTGGGTATTAAACAGAATGCTAATGGAATTATTTTTTTCTTGATGTGATATGGCATTGTGATTATGTAAGAAAATGTCCTTGTTTGTTGGAGATGTATACCGAAGTGTTTCAGAATAACATGTCATGATATCTTTAGATGGGTTCCTTTCACATAGCTTAGTAAATAAGTAATATATTTAATGTATTTGTTATCTGTATGCATAGGGAAAGCAAATGTGTCAAAATACTAGCAATTGTTTAATATAGGAGAATATATGGGTGTTCATTGTACTATTCTTTCAACTTTTATGGCTATTTGACACTTTATAAAAAGGAAGGGGAAAATCGTTTTGCAGAGTGGGAGTTGGGTGATGGCTCTTTTCCAGAAAGAGATGGCTTTGGCACTTCCTGAGGACTGAGGTGATCTGGCCCTGGCATGCTTAAATGAGACACTCAAATGTGTGTAAAGGGTCAGAGGCCCACCCTTGAGGGACCCAACAGATGGGAGGCCCAACTCTACTTGTGCTTTTTTTTTTTTTTTGAGGTGCCGCTCAGTAGAACTAGATCTCAACCAAGCACATATGGAGGATACTCCAAAGAGAAAAGGAGCCAAAGTGTTTGGGAGCCTTGAAAGGGGACTGGATAAGGTAATCACTGTGCTTACCAGGAGCAAAAAGAAGGGCTCTGCTAAAGACGGGCCACGAAGACTAAAGGTAAGTACACTGAAAATTTTCACTGTAATTTCAGAAGCTGACTGCTAGCTGAATTGCTTTAAAAAACAAATAAGAAAGAAAAGTACTGGGCAAATTGGTTAGTATTTTTATTTGCTTACTATTCATTTAAGTAATAATATATTTAGTTAACATCTTAGAATGGAAGAGTAGGGCAGAGCCTGTAGCTCAAAGGAATAGAGCGCCGGCCCCATATGCCGGAGGTGGTGGGTTCAAACCCAGCCCCAGCCAAAAACTGCAAAAAAAAAAAGAATGAAGAGTAACTAACATGTGCATGTTTCTGTGCATAGGGGTTTGGTAATGTAGAGGTTAATAAGATATAGTCACTCCTTTCAAGGACAAAATCAAAATAGCTATCATATAATTCACATATTCAGAAGCAGGAAAAGGGATTAATCACAGAGGCAACATGAAGGTGAGGAAGCTGAGAGGAAACTGAGCTTATTGGGGGAACTGAGAGATAACCTTTAGGATGGGGACTTGAGCTCAGTTCTGTCTCTTGACACATAGCTTTCTTTGTAGGCGCTCATGAAATATGTAAATATATGGGAAGATAATTGAACTTTGAGAACAGTATATGAGGAAAATAGTGAGTGGCAGGCTAACAAGGTAGACAGGGAGGTCCTCAAGGCCTGGCTGAAAGATTTGGATGTTATTTTGTTGCTAGACTTGTTATACTTTAAAAGGACTAATGTATCAGTGGTACAGACAATGTATTTGGTAGGAGAAGGAAAAGAAAAGTAAGCTATTTGGAGATACAGAATACTTCTTATTCTCTTGGATTCTGTCTGAGCATTCATTCAGTCATCTAATGAATGACACTTTGGTTTTGTGTAAGTGTATGAAATTAGAGGTAAAGGTGTAAGTAAGACACAGCCGCGATGTTGCTCTGACACACTGGGCTCAGTGCTGTAGTGAAAATGTGTTCCAAGTGGTGTGGCTCCAGAAGAGGAAGAAGATGGTATTGTTCCCATGATTTGGAGACTGTGTGGTTTTTGCAAGACTTTCAAATTGAGCAAATCTGGATGGTTTGAGGAAAGGAGAATGCTGAGCTGTTGGGCAGAAGGGTTCTTCAGCAGAGAATGAGAATGTTCTGAGATCCCATTTATGTTATGTCTTAAGGTGGAAGAAGATAGGACTTAACATTAGTATTCACTGCCTTGTTGAACTTATGTAGTGCACTAAGTTTATATTACATAAGACTTTATTAGGCATGTTTTAGCCTTTTATTCTGGGATTTCTCTGGTTGGAGACAGTTATGAACTACTTTAGATTATGGTATTAAGAAAACCATAGTACCATTCCACTAAAAAACATTAAATAAATAAAATTAAGGAAACTTAATGCAAACAT
This sequence comes from Loris lydekkerianus, assembly GCA_963574355.1. NCBI lineage: Eukaryota > Metazoa > Chordata > Mammalia > Primates > Lorisidae > Loris > Loris lydekkerianus. Next base: position 13,362 of record CAUYPK010083244.1, on the reverse strand, counting down.
ATACATTATTGAGAAGCTAAGCAGTTATTGAATACTAATGGATAAATTCTAAAAATGTTCTTACCGAGGTTCACCTATGTAAGTTTTTTTGGAACCCAAATGCATTTTTTTTTCTTAATTCCAATACCCGCCTAGCTGGGTGTTGGAATTTTATTTTATTTTTTGTAAAGAAAGAGTTTCACTTTATCGCCCTCAGTAGAGTGCTGTAGTGTCACAGCTCATAGCAACCTCCAACTCCTGGGCTTAGCTGAGATAATTGAAAGTGTGATAATTGAAAGCTGAGATAATTAAAAGTGTGTCCCCATGAGCTGAGACTACAGGTTCCTGGCTATTTTTTTTCTGTTACCGTTTGGCTGGGGCCGGGTTCAAATCTGCCACCCTTGGTATATGGGGCTGGCGCCCTACCCACTGAGCCACAGGTGCCATCCCCAAATGCATTTTTGAATGGAAATTGCTGTGGTGTTAGTTGGCTTTCTAGGATGTAGGAGAAAAACCAGAAGATTGGTCTTGGGTTCTAGCTCCAGCTTCATACTGTATAGCTTTGATAAGTCATTCTATCCTTAACTTCCTCAATTTCTTTGTGAGATCTAGAGATAATGCCTCCCTTGGCAACCTTACAAGAATCTGCACATGGGATGCTACATTGATGCTACATATGAAATGCTTTACTAATAAAAGGTGGTATTCCAGTGTCAGGGGTCATTACTATCATTGTTGAACATCTCAACCTCCATGTGGCAGAACTGTAGTCCTAATTAGCACAGTTTAGATCTTAAACTTAATCTAGCTTTGCATCTAACTTTAATGTTTTAAGCTTTGCTGAATTAAGTTTTTTAGGACTTGCTTTAGGAAATTAATTTCATATTTTCTACCAACTTTTTATGCCCTGTTAAACTATAAACTGGGGCAGTGCCTGTGGCTCAGCAGATAGGGGGGTGGATTCCAACCTGGCCCCGGCCAAACTGTAACAAAAAAATAACTGGGTGTTCTGGTGGGTGCCTGTAGTCCCAGCTACTCGGGAGGCTGAGGGAGGAGAATCACTTAAGCCCAGAAATTGGAAGTTACTGTGAGCTGTGACGCCATAGCACTCCACCGAGGGCGATAATGTGAGACTCTGTCTCTAAAACAAACAAAAAAACAAAAAAAAACCCCAACAAAACAAAGCTATAAACTTCCAGAACAGTTGACAGAATAATACAAAGAATACCTTAGTTTTTTAAGATAGCAAATCATATGTAGTTAAGCTCTCCTTTAGGAAGCAACCTATAAAATTCTGAAATTTAAATAGATAAGAATATTATTTATTTTTGAGACAGAGTCTCACTGTGTTGCCCTCAGGAGAGTGCCACAGCTCACAGAAACCTCGAACTCCTGGGCTTAAGCGATTCTCTTGCCTCAGCCTCCCAGTAGCTGGGACTACAGGCGCCCGCCACAATGCCCGGCTATTTTTTGTTACAGTTGTCATTGTTTAGCTGGCCCAGGCTGGGTTCAAACCTGCCAGCCTAGGTGTATGTGGCTGGCGCCATAACTACTGTGCTATCTGAGCCTAATTCTTTATTTTATAAAAGCAATAATTTAAATTGTGATTTGAAAGTATTCAATTTATTATTATCTTGACAGACTCAAATTAGTGTAAGAGCCTTCGGTTGGCAGTCAGGGTTCCATCATTTACACTCATCTTCACAATATTTGCCATATCAATGTATGTGCACTTTTATTTATTTGGTATTATCTTTAAGTTGATTATATTAAAAAATACATTTATAAGCTGGGCATGGTAGCATCTGCCTATAATCCCAGCTATCGGGGAGGCTGAGATAGGAAGATAACGTGAGCCCAGAAGGTTGAGGCCAAACTGGGTAACGTGAGACCCTTGTCTCTTAAAAAAAAAAAAAGACATATAGAAGTAAATCTGACATATAATAAACTGTATATAGTAAAAATGTACAAGCTGGGTGTTATGGTTTATGCCTATAGTTCTAGGTACTTGGGAGGCAAAGGCAAAAAGATCACTTAAGCCTAGCTGATTGTGCCACTGCACCCTGCTTGAGCAGCGGAGTGAGAGCCTGTCTTTAAAATAAATTAAAAAAATATATAAAACATATAATGCTTTAGCATTATGTATAATACCTGCTAAACCATTTCTTAAAAACTCAATTTTATATAAGGGGAAACTGTATATAACATAATATAATATAATGTAACATAATATATTTGCTAATCATATTTTTATAAATCAGGTTGGAAAAAATACATAAATATTAAAAAATATCTGTGTATATCCTAGAGTTACTTTGTATGTCTTGTATCATATATGGGAAACCCTACCTTAAGAAATTTAAATCTAGGCTAGGCTAAGTGGCTTATGCTTATAATCCTGGCACTCTGGGAGGCCAAGGCAAGGGGATCGCCTGTGTTCACAGGTTCAAGACCAGCCTAAGCAAGAGCGAGATCTCATCTCTAAAAATAGCCAGGTATTATGGTGAGTGCCTGTAGTCCCAGCTACTTGGGAGGCTGAGGCAAATTAATCACTTGAGTTTGAGGTTGCTGTGAACTATGATGCCATTGCACTCTATTAGGGGCAAGAAAGTGAGACTCTATCTCAAAAAAAAAAAATAAATAAATAAAAATAAAAGAAATTTAAATCTCTTCTTTGGGCCACAAGTTTTTATTTTGAAAAGAAAAGTAGTTGGGCCCTTTCTTATCTCAGCATTTTGTTATTTATGAAAAGAACTCAAATCTGAAACACTGTGGTTTGTTTGACAGTGAAGGTGCTACTAGAACGGTGGAAATTTTTATGTTTGTATGACCTACTAAAAACATTCAGTAGTTATTGGATAAATGAATAGGTAAATACCGATTAGAAATGAAATCATTTCCAGTCCAGCTGGAGCAACATAATAAGAGCTGTCTCTACAAAAATACTTAAAAATTAGGCTCAGTGCCTGTAGCACAGAGCTTACAGTGCTAGCCACATGCACCGAGCGCAGCATGGGCCAGCTAAACAAAATGACAACTACGATGGAAAAAAAAATAGCTGGGCACTGTGGTGGGCGCCTGTAGTCCCAGCTACTTGGGAGGCTGAGGCAAGAGAATTGCTTAAGCCAAAGAGTTAGAGATTGCTGTGAGCTGTGATGTCACAGCACTCTACCAAAGGTCACATAGTGTTGACTGTCTCTCTCAAAAAAAAAAAAAAAAAAAAAAATTTAGCTGAGGATAGTGGTGCCTGCCTATAGTTCTAGCTACTCAGGAGGCTGAGGCAGGAGGATTGCTTGAGACTAGGAGTTTGAGGTGCAGTGAGCTATGATGCCACAACTGTACTTTAGCCTAGGCAACAGAGTGAGATCCTGTCTCAAGACAAGAAAAATAAATTACCGTATATACTCGAGTATAAGAACTCGGCACAAATTTTGTGCCGGAAAAAACTCGGCTTATACTCGAGTATATAGGTATCCCTGAGAATTATGCTCTTGGTCAATGAGAAAAAAAATAATTACTTTTTAGAAAGAATACCTGTTATATTCATTTCCTCGTAGAATTGTCAAAGAATCAGTTCCTGGAATTCTGTGATATTCTTTAGATAATCCAGAAAGAATGAAGGAAACATATCTAACTTTATACTAACCAGACTTTATAGGGTCTTTATTTCATCTTTCCACAGTTTACATTTCAGGACTGTTAATGTCTCTACCATAGTAAGGTGAGGGAGAAACAGGTAAAGCTCAAACAGATAGATTGATGCTATGTAATGTATTTTTTTGAAAAGATTGGTAGGTGGCTCGGTGCCCATACATAGCACAGTGGTTATGGCGCTAGCCGCATACCCCGAGGCTGGTGGGTTCAAACCCAGCCCGGGCCTGATAAACAATAATGACAACTGCAACAACAACAACAAAAATAGCTGGGTGTTGTGGTCAGCACCTATAGTCCCAGCTACTTGGGAGGCTGAGGCAAGAGAATCACTTAAGCCCAAGAGTTTGAGGTTGCTGTGAGCTGTGACGCTACAGCACTCTACCGAGGGCGACATAGTGAGACTCTGTCTCAAAAAAGAAAAAAGAAAAAAATCGGTAGGAGATGATGAAAATAAAAAAGAAAGATAATAAATGTTATTTTGTGAAGCTTTTCCGGTGCCATTAACATATCAAGAGTTGGCTGTAAATTGTTTTGGTATTTTTCTTGAAATAGATCCATTTGAAAAGGTACTATATTCAGGAGTTTTGGGACTCTGGGTCTGGTAGGATGGTCTTTGTGTTGATGTAAAGATTTACTTTTCACCCCTTTTTCTTTTTTTAAAGCTTCACTATAATGTGACTACAACCAAATTAGTGAATCCAGATCAACTCTTGAATGAAATAATGTCTATTCTTCCAGAGAAGCATGTTGACTTTGTACAGAAGGGGTAAGAAGCACACTTACAGGCTGTTGGATTTGTTATGTCATTTCTTTTGGACTTTGAAAAAATATGGACTGATCTCCACCTCTAACTCCCTGTCCTTTTTAAAAAATGTATTTCTCCCATTTCATTCCAAAAAGTTTTTAAGGTAGTGTTATTGTTTATAATTTATTCTTTTATTCTGTATGAGCTATAAGAGTTTTTAAAGCACTCATATTGTCGCACTTTTAAAGCTAAACTTTTCATTTCAAAATAGGAAAATTTGAACTTCTTCCATTTTTCTTTTAGATCCTCTATTTTCCTTTGATTTGCTGCATTACAATAATATTTATAAATTGTAATCTAAATTTGTGAGACATTTCAAACAAATCAGGGATTTAAATAGACTCCTCTTTATGACTGGCTGTTTTACAGGGGTTTCAGTGTTTTAGGAAGTTATTTCACCTTAGCTCTTTGCCACTATTGTGAAGGGGTTTTGGTGCAAGGAATAAAAAGGCTTGACACAGAGTCTGTGCCGGGGGACTGAGGAACTCTGGGAGGAGTCCTCCTGAGCAAACCTTGGGTCTGTATTTATTATCATAAAATGGGAAGAAGTAGACAAAAGCTGCTTATCCAACATCAGCACGGATTAGGGAGGACCTGGACAAAGTCAGACAGAACTTCCTTTGTTCCTTTGTCTCCACCTTTGTTTTTACAAAACCATGGATCTTGAGCACAACCTTTGCCTCCAGCATCAAGAGCCTTTTGCACTCCCCAGAATCTTTATTGCCACACCTCACATATACATTCTGTCTTGGAGGTCTTTCTTGGAGGTAATCAACCCACATGCCATCCTCATGACTCTTCAGGTCTCTCTAGTAGAAAGTGAGCCTGTGTTCAAGATCACGACACAATTTTCCCTACACTGTTGGATGTATATTCCATTATCTTTTCCCAGTCAGAATGAATTGCTTATTATCTTCCATGTAACTAAATTGTTCTATGCTTCATCATCCTGTCAAGAACTATCATCAAAGACTGTTTGGTTATGATCTCATGGTCTGAATAAATAGACCTTTTCTGATTACCCAAGATACTCATATTTCTAAGTGTTTTCATTCGATTATGTCTCTTTAAAATTACTTAATCGAGCAACCACTAGAGCCATAGATAGATTTAATTATGTAAACATTATAGTCAGTATAGAGTAAGATTTCTAGGAAACTATCTTTTGCAAAAATAATTTTATTTTTTACTTATCTGTAAATGTTAGCACATTGCTTACATTAACCCTGGTTTTCCTCTTTAGGCTTCATTAGAACACATCCAACTCACTATGATTTCTTCGTCATGTTTGGGGTTTATCTATGGCTCCAGAACTTCTAGCCAAATCTCTGTCATAAGCCTTTAATTGATATTTTGTTCTTCTAAGTTCCTAATAAACTAGGAGCTCTCTGCTTTGACCCCCTTTTTTCTTTTTACCTTCTCTATTTGTTTTTATCTTTTTTCAGACAAGGCAGAAAGAAAGATGAAAGCAAACTTTTCAAATGGTGTGTGATATTCCATTATCATCTTTTCCCAGTCAGGACGAATTGCTTGTTATCTTCCATGTAACTAAATTGTTCTATGTTTCATCATCCTGTCAAGAACCTTAACTATAGAGAGCTCTTTTTGGAATTTCTGATATCAATTGCTTATTTTTAAGAGATCAAGCCCCTTCTCTAAAATAAATTACTAAATTAGTAAGAAAAAGAATAGTTTGTGAAATTTCATAATACATAATAGACATTGTAATTTCTCCATAACATCTGTAGAATAGTGTCTAATCATGTGCCCTTAAATATTTAGGGAACTGAAGTTTAAAAATCAATCCTATTGTTTATATTTATTGTTTAATGATCAGTAAGACAAATATTAAACTTATGCCACTTTTCAGGGTCATACCTGTTAAGGTGAGTTTAAGGCTTCACTTAGACTGGGCTTCCCACTATCAAAGTAGCTAATGTGGCAATTAATTTTATACATTTCAGCTATGGGAATGTACCATATCCTTGGGCGTTTCTTTCTTTTATAAAGTGTTGTGATGATCATAATGTCTTATTACTATTAGAAAAACCTCAGAAACATGGGTACCTTTTTAACAGGTGAGTGGCTTTAGTGTTATGTGTATAAAAGGCAGTTTATGATGAGGTGCACACATACAAAATATTCCTCATATTCCCTATCCCTTCCTTTGTTGTAAACATGTAGAAATTGCCTAATGTTCACAGATTACACTGTAAGTGTTGCATAAAGAATGCCAGCTTTGGCTGGGTACCCATAACACAGAGGGAGCCACACACATGCTCTTGGGCTGGTGGGTTCGAACCCAAGCCAGGCCTGCTAAACAAAAAAAATAGCCAGGCGTTGTAGTGGGCGCCTGTCGTCCCAGCTACTAGAGAGGCTGTGGCAGGAGACTTGCTTGAGCCCAAGAGTTTGAGGTTCCTGTGACCTATGACGCTACCGAGAGCGACAAAGAAAAATTCCATCTTACAAAAAAAAAAAATTAATTTAATTATTTTCAAAAGAAGTTCAAAGTGAGACTCTGCCTCAATAAAACAAAACAAAACAAAGAATGCCAGGTTTCTTGAGCATGAATAGCAGTGGAAGAAGGGCTTTTCTTTGGAGCAAGAGAGAATCCTGATAAAGCCTTTTCATGCTTATCTTTTGGGATCCTAGTTCAGTTTCTGGGAAAATACCAGTTATACTTCATTAGTAAAACATAGCTAGTCATTGTAAACAGTAATACATTGCTTAATGTGAAATAATGGTTCATTTTCTCTACTGGCCTCCTAGAGGCTTAGAAAAACTCTTGTATCATATAGAATATGATTCTCCTACTAACTGGTTTCTTTGTTTTTTCACAGTTATACACTGAAGTGTCAAACACAGTCAGATTTTGGCAAAGTGACAATGCAGTTTGAACTAGAAGTGTGCCAGCTTCAAAAACCTGATGTGGTGGGTATCAGGAGGCAGCGGCTTAAGGGCGATGCCTGGGTATACAAGAGATTAGTGGAAGACATCCTGGCTAGCTGCAAGGTATAATTGATAGATGGTTTCCATCCTGCTGGATGCATGTAGGTGTGATATAGCCTATAATGATGGTTCGTATGATCGGTTTGATTTTAAAGTCTGTTGGAGCTACAAACTTATTTCAAAAGAGCCATCTTAAAACCAATATCTTTTTGTTTTTAAACAAAAGATATTATTTTGTGGATGAATCTAACGCAAGCCCATCTGTTTTTATCTGTTACTCTTTTTAAATCATGTGGCTTTGTATATTAATAATTGTTGACTTTCCTAGATTCACTTCCGTATGTGAATGTAAGCTCTTAACTCTGTCTCTTTTTAATGTATAATTTCTTTCTGAAATAAAACCATTTGTGAATGTAGCAAGCTTCTCTTTGTATTTGATTTGGATCCAAATAAAGCCTCAAATGGCTTCCTGACTATTAAGTAGAAACTATTTGGAGTATGTTTTATATGTTATCAAATATGCCTTGGGCAGAAAAACAGATAAGAATTCATTTGCATAATTTTTTCCTATCTGATTTAAGTAGGATTTATTGATATCGTTAACTAAGTCACAGCTGCGGTTACCAGAGTTAAACAACACTTAATATGTTGAATAAAAGAATATTGACTTCAGTTAGTGTGTTCAGTCAACAATGATAAGTATCCAAACTATGAACCCCATGAAATGCTACTTTGTGGTAATTTCCCCTAGTCTCAATATTGGACCCAAATTTGTGTTTTTATTTCATTTATTGGTCTCTGTAGGCTAGAACTCAAGTTATATTTTTATGGGTTTTACCAATTAAACTAGTCGAAGAAAAAATAGCACTATTTCTGGTCAGTAGTGAAGGGAGTGTTTTGTCATTCATTTATTCAATAAACATTTACTAATTGCTTATAAGCTTTAGGTCCTGGGGCTGAAGTTGAGACTGTCTAGTAAACTTAAGATGTTCAGAGTCTTTAAACCAGTGTTTATATCAGAGATCAAATGATGAACTTTGAATGGGGTTAAGAATAATTTCTTGGAAGAAACATTTGCTCTTTTTTTATTTTTTATTTATTTTTTTACAACATTTGTTCTTGAAGGATAAGTAGGAGTTCAACAGAAAGAGTAGAGAGAGTATGACATTGTTGACAGCAAGTACAGTATATGCAAAGGCGTGGAATTATAAAATAGCTTTATGTGTTTGGAGTAGAACCAGAAGATGGCAGAAGGGGGAAATAGCAAGAGATAAGGGGTTTTTTTTTTTGTTTTTGTTTTTGTTTTTGTAGAGACAGAGTCTCACTTTACCGCTCTTGGTAGAGTGCCATGATGTCACAGGACTCACAGCAACCTCCAGCTCTTGGACTTCCACGATTCTCCTGCCTCAGCCTCCCAAGCAGCTGGGACTACAGGCGCCCGCCACAACGCCAGGCTATTTTTTTGTTGCAGTTTGGCCGGGGCCGGGTTTGAACCCGCCACCCTCGGTATATGGGGCCAGCACCCTGCCCACTGAGCCATGGGTGCTGCCCAGTTTTACCTTTTTAAAATGTGTACAATTTGGTCTTTTTAAAAAATATATAGTTGTGCATCCACCACCTTGATCTAATTTTAGAACATTTTTAACTTTTCCCAAAGAAAGCCCATACCCCTCAGTGGTCATCCTTCCCACCTCCAGCCCTTGACAGATTTATCTACTTTTTGTCTCAATGGATTGTCTGTTCTAGACATTTTATATAAATGGATTCATACAACATGTGGCCTTTGGGGTTCAGCTTCTTTTTATTTTCAAGATTTATCATATTGTAGCATATACTAGTACTTCATTCTGTTTTACAGCTGAATAATATTCCATTGTACACATACATGACATTTATAAGTTGATAGACATTTAGGTGGTTTCCACTTGGCTGATATGAATTAATGCTTCTGTGAAAATTGTGTACACGTTTTTATGTGAACAAATATTTTTAATTCTCTTGTACATAGGTCAGTAAAAATTTGAAGAACTATCAAATTATTTTTTGAAGTTATTTGCACTAATTTTTCCATTTTCCCCAGCACTTGTTTATTCTGAGACAGACTCTCAAGCTGTTACCCTGGGTAGAGTGCCATGGAGTCATAGTTCACAGCAATCTCCAACTCTTGGACTCAAGTGATCCTTTTGCCTCAGTTTTTCTATTTTTAGTACAGACGAGGGTTTTGATTTTGATCAGGCTAGTCTTGAACTCGTGAGCTAAAGCAATCCACCTCTTCTCTTTTTAATTTTAGCCATCCTGACATTTGTGAGGTGTTATCTAATTGTGGTTTTGATTTGCTTTTCCTTAATAATTAATGATGCTTAACATCTTTTTATGTGCTTGTTGAACATTTGTGTATCTTTTTTGAAGAAGTATCTGTTCAGATCCTTTGCTTATTTATTTTTTATTTTTTATTTATTTATTTTTTGAGACAGTTTTACTTTGTTGCCCTCCCTCAGTAGAGTGCAATGGTGTCACAGCTCACAGCAACCTCAAACTCTTGGGCTTAAGCAATTCTCTTGCCTTAGCCTCCCAAATAGCTGGGACTACAAGTGTCTGCCACAACACTGGCTATTTTTAGAGATAGGGTCTCCCCGTGGCTCAGGCTAGTCTCAAACTCTTGAGCTCAGGCAATCCACCTGCCTCCTTGACCTCCCAGAGTGCTAGGATTACAGGCGTAAGCCACTGTGCCCGGCCAATTTTTTGCTTCTTTTTTTGTTGTTGTTGTTGTTGTTGTTGTTACAGTTTGGCTGGGCTGGGTTCGAACTCACCACCCTTGGTATATGGCACCAGTGCCCTACTCACTGAGCCACAGGCACCGCACTTTTTACTGTCTAGATGGTATATTTTGAAGAAAAAAGTTTTTAATTTTTTTAAGTCAGGTTTATCTACTTTTGTAAAATACAAGAGTAGGATTGATTTTCTATCCTATGGGAGATGGTGTGGTCTTGCTCTGGCTCAGGCTGGTCTTGAACTCTTGACCTCAAGTGATCCACCCATCTTGGCCTCCTGTAGTGCTAGGATTACAGGTGTGAGCCACTGTGCCTGGCCTAAAATTTCAATTTGTAATTGTTGATTCCTGGGGCAGCGCCTGTGGCTCAAAGGAGTAGGGCACTGGCCCCATATGCCAGAGGTGGCGGGTTCAAACCCAGCTCCAACCAGAAACTGCAAAAAAAAAAAAAAAAATTCTTAGTATATAGAATTAAGTTTTATATATAGGCCACTATGAAAGTTTGAAGACAGACTGTGTTATGGTCCATTATTTCACTCCCAAGAAACATAGTTGACAGCATCCTTTCTGATTCACTCATAGCAAGTTTCAGCTTGGTCAGCTTATTGGTGTTGCTAGGAAATGTCATTTCTTTTTGTTAGCACAGATTTTATGTTTCTTGATTTTTGTGTATCTCAAAACTTTCATAACGACCCACGTATATTGACCTTGTATTTCAGAGTTTCCCTAAACTCACTTATTAATTGTAGTAGCTCTTTTTTTTCTGTGTAGATACACATGTCATTTATGAATAAAGCCATTTTCTTTCTTTCCTTCCCAATTTGTATACCTTTTAAAACTTTTCTTATCATATTGCTTTGGCCAGAACTTACAGCTTGATGTCAACTAAAAGTGGTGCAAGAAGATACCCTTGCCTTGTTCCTGATTTTTTTTTTTTTTTTCCTTTTCCACACTTTCATTGGTAAGATCTAATTTGCACATAGGAGATCTAGAGATAGGCCATGAGGACTTTCATGTAGGCATAAGGTTCAAGGCCTAGGACATCTGAACAGGTGAAATGAACATGAAAGCAGTACATGCTCTTTCCCAAACCTTAGAAGAGTCAAAGAACTAAAGACGGCAAAACACCCAACATCTAACAACACAAGGCCATTGAACTCATCTAAAAAAAGCAGATTATTTCTGAACCAAAGAAACAATAGAAAGAGAGGATCACAATGAAGACCCACTGGCAGTGCATCAGCTATTTAAGGGGAAAAAGTACTGAAGCCAGAGCTAATCACACAGAGCTCAGTCTCGGAGCAAATAGGACTTCCACAGCACGTGTTTCCAAGGGACTCTTTCTGTTCCAGTCCCCTGAAACATGAAGAGATCAGGCACTATCCAAAAAGCTAACCTGAGCTTTCAGCTTTAGAAGGGGCAATGTGGTCACCAAATACTCAATTGCCCCTCATAGCTGCTGGCTGGGCAGCTTGAGGGTCTCTGGAGTTAAAGCCTCAGTTGTGATGAATGAATAACTGAAAGGTGAGACTGAAGACATCTAAAACCCTTGGGGCCACTAAATCAGGAAAGGGCAGTTAAACTGCTATGGTTTATCCTAGTCCCAGAGGCAACATGCAATGAGCAGCTATGGCACAAGTGTCTAATAGCTACAAACCACTGCCGTGTGAGGCTTCTCTAACCTGCATATATCTCTGCATCCCTGCTGTGAAGGGAAGAGGAAGAGAAGCTGTTCCTCCAGGGACTATAGAGTGCAATGACCTGCTGAGGGGAACAAGATCGTAGACACATAATTTAGCAGCCACTGAGGCAGGCTGGGGCTAGGATCCATGCTGAGCAGCTGGCTCTGGCGGTGCTAGGACAAAAGACCTCTCAAATGCAAACCTTTTGAAGTGGGAGGTCATCTGCCAAATATTATTCTAAAGTCCCTACTTCTCTTACCATGAGCTTGTCTCAAAATATGTATTTCAATATATATATTTATATATACATATATATATGGGGGCAACATTTGACTTACTGTGGTGATAATTCACTGTTGAATACTTGTAAATTTCTTAGAAGAAACATTCATTATAAATGGAAGCTAGACGAATACTAGCAGGAGTGGGGTGTGGGGAATGAGTCCTGAATCCATGTCATGCAAAGGCATTTGTAGGAGGGTGCTGGGAAGAGTCTCTAATATGATTTTTCTTTGTAACAGAACCTACAGCTACTACCTCACACAGCCCGTGCTTAGCTAAGAGTAACCGGATCTGCCTACTGTTGCTCACTAAACAAAGCAAAATAAGAGTAACAAGGAAAAAAGGGCATAGAACAGCTTGAACTTGAACACTAGGAGCACCAAGACCAGATGGGGATGGGACAGGGGCAAGCACAGAGGGGCAGAAGTAGGGAAATGAGTAAGTCCAGTCACGCTCATTTCACATGAAAACAGACTCAGGAAAAGGAGAGGGAAACATTTATTGAGCGCCTCCTGGGTTTGGCCTTGTGCGAGCAGTTTTCTTCAGTGACATCCTATTAATCCTTGTGCCAACCCCATGAGGTAGGTTATTATCTCCATTTTTGTCAGCTGAGGAATATGAGGCTCACAAAGGTTAGGTAGTTTGCCCAGGGTCTAGGAACTGCTGAGCTGGGCCTGGGCTTGTACATCTGAGCCTCCATCCCTGCTCTCTCCTATCTGCTGCCTCCCAAGGGCACCCAAGCCAAAGCTGCAGCCCTCACACTTCTTGCTCCCGTGGCTCAACTGCCTCTAAGAGGAGTCTGCGCTTTTCTGTATACCCACTTCCCCCACCCCTCAGGAGGATGCAGTCAGTGTAAGACATAAATATAAAAATAAATAGCAGGGACAAGTCCCTAGCAGCCAGGATGTGCAGTGTCCATGCTGTGTGAAGGCCATTGTGCCATTCACAGCTTCTGTGGGAAAAAGCCTTGTGGGCCCTGGGTGAAATTAGGACAATGGCTGTCAAAGGCTGGAATGGGTGGGCTCAACAGCCCCCTCTGGGTGGCTCAGATTAGAGAACAAAACGTCTGCAGCAGGCAGCATCTGTGGGCACTGTTGCCATCCTCCATCTGCTCATTTTACCGGTGTTTGTGATCCAAGAGGGATTCAAAATCGGGAGAACATACAAGTTTGTGCTTCACATGTCCCAGGACTGTCATATCCCCTGTCCTACTGTCTCCAAGGCCCACAGACACCAGCTCC
>CAUYPK010083243.1:0-26182 GCA_963574355.1 Loris lydekkerianus | reverse complement strand
AAGGATGATGAGCTTTTTTTCATGTGTTTGTAGATTTTGCGCCTGTCTTCTTGAGAGAAGTTTCTCTTTAAGTCCCTTGCCCACCCTGAAATGGGGTCACGTGTTCTTTTCTTGCTAATTAATTTGAGTTCTCTGTGGATTCTAGTTGTTAGACCCTTATCGGAGGTATAACCTGCAAATATTTTCTCCCATTCTGAGGGCTGTCTGCTTGCTTTACTCACAATGTTCTTGGCTGTGCAGAAGCTTTTTAGTTTGATCAGATCCCAATAGTGTATTTTTGATACTGCTTCGGTTGCCTGGGGAGTCCTCCTCATAAAATATTTACCCAGGCCGATTTCTTCAGATTTATAATTTTTTAAGACTAGCTAATAAAATATCCTGTTAGAAATTGAAGTATTCATTTCAAACAATTATGACTGAACAGATTTCATCAGATTAACAAGTTTATCTGCTGCATATTTTTTTTTATAACTTTTAATTAGAAGGGAGGACTTTGCCTTTTATCAGTATATAATTCATCCCATTTAATCCTTAATGCTTTTGACAAAGAATGTCTGTGTAGGTAATACAATGTGCATTTTGTGTTTTAAGTGTTTGTTTTCTCTTAATATTCCTTTAACCTCTCTTATGTCAACATTTCTTTTTCTTTTCTTTTTTTTTTGCAATTTTTGGCTGGGGCTGGGTATGAACCCACCACCTCTGGTTATTGGGGCCAGTGCCCTACTCCTTGAGTCACAGGTACTGCCCATTTCTTTAAGATTTTACTTCTCACAAATATTCTGTAGCTGTGTTTTATTTTATCACTAGTCAGAAATAAATCAAGTAAAAATAGTTTATTTTTAGAGTTTAATCAATTTATTATTTAAGAAAGTACAGACCTCCGGGACTGCTATGTTGTGCAAATTGGTGGAGCTCCAGACTTGCATAAGCATATTGTTCTGCCATACTTGGATTTTATCCCCAAGAACTTGATGGGTCCTTAAGTTGTTGTGGAGGCTCAATTACTCAACCTGTAAAAAGTAATAAAATAAGTTTTAATGCTCTGTTTAAATTTAAAGATAAATTTCCACAAATTATATGTAGATATATTTCTTTAACAAAATTTAACAACATGGTCACACCAGGCTGCAAGTAAATCACAAGTACATAATCACATTATGTGCTAAGTCTGTTTATTGACAACCACAGCTTTAATTATATTCTTTTGGAAAGTCTTGTATTTTTAACATGTCAGGGTTCCAAATTTTATGACATTTGCCATTGGATATGCTTCCTTTAGCAAAAATAAAGCATTGTGTCCTTCTAGCCCCATTTGAAGACTGGCTGTAAATCTAAGTACTTCTATCTTTATGAACGTTAATTGAAACAATAAGCAATGGACATTGAGATCAACTTTTTAATTTTCAACTTTTTTCTCTGATGCTGATTTTGACTCTGTCCAAAAATATAAGGCTAGGCCTCCTGTTACAAAACAGAGTTCATCAGATTGCCAGGATGCAATATGTGACTAATTGATCTTTCTGCCCAAATGCTTAAATTATTCTAATGTTATGAAATTTTAGGTTCTGTTGTATATAGCTCTCTACTTCTAGATTACAAATTTTTATTCTTTAGGATGACAGTCACCTGGGACTGTGAAAATATACAAAATAAATGGTGTTTAAATGAGACATGTTCATTTTTCAATTATATTGAGAAAGTCTGAAAGAAGGCAAACTGATAATGATTTCTCACCCTCAATCTACACAGACACTGGATTGTTTAATGTCTGCTAAGTTTCCACTCAGAAGGTCTATCAAGGGCCAAAATGACTGGTGGACCTCCTTGCATCACACCCAGACTCTGATTGGAAAGAGAAAAGAAGCTTATCCTTTATTTTTAAATCTACTGTCTGGAAATGTAGAACTTATATCTGTCAGAAGAATTCAGAACCCAGTTCATATTTAAGAAAGAAGCCAGACGACCTGTTTTAATGCTCTTTTTAGGCATGTAAATCTCAGATTCCCTGGCAACAAACTGAAGATATTTACCACCATCAGAATCTGGCAAACCATTTCTTTATGCTTTCTTAATCTCTTTGGTCAATAATTCGTTACATAGTCACACCAGGATGAAAGTCATTATACTTTTATTCCAAAATACCATGGATCTAGCTCAGCATCAGGGAATCTGGTTTTACTTTTTAAGAAAAGGATATGATTAGCATCAGAGGATAATTGTGAGTCAGTAACTGACTTCTAAGTATGTATCCTATATAAACTATTAAAAATATTCACCAAAGACATATGAAAATGCTCACGCATGTGGCTGATTAATATGTTGATAATCTTAAGCATTGGTGAAAATGGTTACCTTTATTCCTTTGTCTCCTTGCCCACAAAATCCCATTGACAAGAGCCACAAGGGTACAGATTGGAGAGAAAAACCTGGTCTGCAGTCATGAACACCCTGCGATCAGAGACTTCAGTAGGTCCTTTTAGAAATATTTGTACAGGCCTGACTGATTCTTAGTTATCATCAAAACCAAAGTATCTTGTCTTAATCTTGCTTCAGTACTTTCCACAGATGAGCCCTAATTTGGATACCCTGGGGCCAACTGTCTCTGCCCAGTCCTTAGCAGAGGCCTTGACTTTGCTCACATCGTGATGGCACATCTGAACCGACACTGGGTGTAAGGATTGCAGTAGGCAGGTAAAGGCAGAAAGCACGCATTAACTTGGACTCCAGTTAACAAATGCCAACATTGTAATCTAATCATATGTGCAATTATATTGATCGGAAATTAAAAAGAAAGATAACATTGAGGATGTCATCTAAGAAACATTTCCCTTTATCTATCATTTTTAGAAGATAAATATAGCATACGTAATATGGTTCTGTTTTTATAAAAGGATTTCTGTTAAATACAGACTGTATCTAGGTAGATTTCATGTTATCTATTGTTATTTCTAAAGTTGGATTTAAAGACAAATTTTAAACTGTATTCTGTAACTTTCCAACATCACATTAATAATTTAAATAATTGCATAATTCAAAAGTTACCATATTTTTTCCAAGTCTCTCAAAAAATGAGTGTGTTTCCTCTGACAACACAAATTTAAGACAATTCCCCTATAAGTAATATCCTTAGACACACACCCACAAGACATTCTGAAGACACCATGGTGCTTCACCTCATAATTTGTTAGAAATTTTGCAAAATTAAACACTATTTTCAAATATTTTTACAATAAAACACTTTATCTTATAAACCTTATACATTTCAATCCAAATAACTTATTGGGAAAAAGAATTGCTGTTCAATTTAATCATGTGAAAATAAACACTTCTATATCAAGAACAATTAAGGTAAAAACATAATGCTGCTAAAATAAGTTTCTGTTTAACTCACAATGTTTCAGAAGTCAAAATAATCCACATTATCTAATAAATCAATTTCCCATTCATCATATACCTTTATAATCATTTTATATAACTTACGGTTGGAAAGATGTACATTTTTGTCATTAACTACGCATTCTGTAAAGCTTAAGGATCAAGGGCTTATCTGCATTTGCACCTAGATAGAATACAACAGTTGAAATTTTATATTCTTTCTCCATGATCAATCAGTTCACATGGGTAGTAGTGGGAAGTGTCTAAGTCTCTGCACACAATTTTAGTACCTAAGGTTAATTGGCTCTCTTGGATATGTTTTTGCTCAAATTAATAACAAAGAGAGTTCTTCAAAATACAATATGATTAGTCATCTTTAATCAAATGAATAAATTGACTAGTAAGAAGTTTCCTAGTAAGCTCTCTCTGGAGGAATACATTAATTCATATGTACACTTGAGCCTTTCACCCAGGGAAAGGTCACTTTATACTGCCTGTGCTTACTGCCAGGTTAAGTGCATTTTAGGCAGAGTAAACATACACCTTTTTTTTCACAAAATGATAGTTCCAATTCATGGATGATTTTAAAGATTGCAAGCCCCAAATGTATATGTAAAAGACTTTCTATCTTCAAGCAAAATAATCAAGCTATCACATGCTTAACATTTCTTCCTAGTTTGGGATGCAGGCTTATTGAAATGAAGATTCCTTTACAAAAGCAACAAAGCATATAAAAAATTAAGTGCACTTTTATTATATTATTTTTGATTTAAGCATTTTATAATTTAGAATAATATTCACAATATAATCTAAACAATGACTTTTTGACAGGCAATCTTGTAATGTGCCGGAGTTAGACTATAGAAAATTCATTGTAAAAGAGAGAAAATGTTTTACTTTTTTGATTATTTGTCATAATACAGCAATTTTACAAATGTGGTGCATTCAAACTTAAAAGCCATAAGATTCAAATCAACTGAAATTAAGTGAAGATAAAAGGAACATAAATCTTGAATGAGATGCTCAGAAATGTATTAAAAATGCAATGCCTTTGGCACAATCCAAAGAAAGACACAAAGCTGTGCTTCTTAGTACCACAACTCACCTTGTAGCCATAGCCTATATGTAAGATAAATTTTGCGCTCATCTTGCAATTTACCTAACAGTCCAGCATCTGGTATTGCATTGTCTACACAGTATAGTCCTTACAATTGGGGAAAAGTAAAAGCTGTATGTTTCTAACTTCCCACTGGATTATGAAGTAGGCTTCAAATGCACATTTTTTCATTTATAGACTTGGCTAGGGGTGTGAAGAAATTAGTATTATTTATGATAATTAATAATTTTATTTATAACCTAACTTCCAGGAATTTGGGAATCCCCTTCTGAGATATCACCAATAACGCATACCACACATACACCACTATGCTAAACCACAAATTATATCCTCCATTTTCACAAATAGGGAAAACAAAATTTAGCTGAGGAACCTAACTTTCTTAGGACCACTCACGTAGTAAATGGAACAAGTAGTTGGATTTAAGCTCTATGCACTTATGACAACTAAAAGTTGAACCGACCAATATATGAGTACTCCTAAATATGCCATGGCCACATATGTCCATATTGGAATAGACTATTCATCCCATATGTGTATCTGACAGAGCTTTTTATTTCATGTGGACCCAAAATAGGATTCTTTTTATTTTAGAAGTTGAAGGGAAATCAAATTTTATATTATTCATGTTGAGGTAATATTTACATTCTAAGAGCAGTTGAGAGGATCAAGAGACAGCATACAAACACAAAAAAGAAAGAAGCATGAAGTATAACCTCAGTGTATGTCCAAATAATGAAGATAATGTAGTGAATGAGAAGTGTAAATATCTAAGGTAGAAGGGAAATTAAGGGAGAAAACTAGGTGCCATAGAATCAAATCAAGGGAAATTGAAATATTAAGGATGCACAAGAGAGGAAAGAAAGAGGACAAGGTTGTGAAAAGCATGACTAGAACTGATGCCAGGTAGATACGGCTCCCTCAAGCTGGAGATAGACTGTAAGTTATGGAGGCAAGAAGAGATGTATTTAAACAACAGAGAATCAAGAAAAAATGTGATAGACTTTTTACATTTACTATTTCTGGAAAACATCTCAGGTAGAAAATGTGACAAAAATACTGGTGCAAAATTCACTTGGAACACATCTGTCATATAGAAAATGCTATCAATATCGCATTTTGGGACATAAGGAAGATCCAAATAAAACCATGTTTGAAAACAGAGAAGCTTGATTTTATGAAATGCTTCAGATTACTGAGTGGGGATTAGTTTGGCTTTTGTAAAATAGTATTTCACAATTCAATATTAAGAGCCAAGGCTCTTTCCACCCATCTTTGCCTAAAAATTTGATGTAAACACTTATTAAGAAATAATTACTCATCCCAGTAGTATCATAATATGTGAGACTTACTAACTTGGTGGGACAGTACAATAAAGATTATAAACTCAAAATGTGAGGACAGATATACAAAAATAGGTGCATAGATCAATGGAACAGAATAGAAAAAATAGAAATAAAGCCACATATTTATAGCCAACTAAATTTTGACAAAGATAGAAAAATGTGCACTGGGAAAAGGACATAGTTTTCAATAAATGGTAGTGGAAAATTTGATTACCAAATGCAGAAGAATGAAACTGGATGCCTCTCACTTGCTACATAAAAAAATCAACTGAAGAAATATGAAAGCCTAATTGTAGTGATACCGGAATTTCAGGTTCTTGGTCTTGGTGATTTAAAGAATAAATCCGCGTGATCACAGATTGGTGGTAAAACGGAATTTATTTACAGAAAAGAATATGAAAACACTAAAGCTCCTGTCTCTCACCATCTAGCAGTATATATAGGTACAAGGGTTCCTTGGCCAGGAAATGAATGGACACAGTCCCTTCTGCTAAGGCGAGGTGAATGAATGCATTAATGAATGGACACAGTCCATTCACGGAATTAAGACCTAGGAAGCTTACATGAAATTGACCTAGGCATAGGAAATGGGGGCTCCGTTTTCAGTCACAAGAGTAAAGGGAAGGAGACACCGAGGTGCCGGTGTCTCCCCAGTAGTTGTTCAGCTCCTTTGGCTATTGCAGCCTCCGGTGGGGGTGGGAGTGGGGGTAGGGGTGGGGGTGCCCCCTTGTCTACCCTCCAGCCAGCTGGTTCCTCTGCCGGCTGTCACACACCAAAACTGCCAAGGCGGAGGTGGCAGGTCCTCTAGCTCTGGCTGAGCTAGCTGGGGCGCCACCACACCACCTGTCCTGTATCAGTAGTATTTGAATCTATGAAACTACCAGCAGAAAATGTAGGAAAATCTCTTGTAGACATTGACCTAAGCAGAGAATTTATGACTAAGATCTCAAAAGCGCAATAACCAATTGCTGTAAGGAGTTCTTCAATCTAAGAGAACATGATATTAATGAATAATAGGAAATCATCTCAAAGTATACAATTCACCGATTGCAGTATGGATGCAAATAAAGACTACTCTGTTGCTATAATTGCACTGTATAAACCACTATATCCTGAGTAGAAAGGTAAAAGACAAACCTCTCAAAAATAACAACTTTTTAAGAGATAATACTGTTAAAAGATAAGGATGAAAACAACAAAAAGTTAAAAAGCAGGGGGATGGAGTTAAAATGTAAAATTTCTGTTAGGTTTTTTTTTTTTTTTTTTTTTTTCTTTTTGCTTGTTTGCTTTCTCGCTTGTGAACAGGGTGGTCACATGCTTAAAATAACTGATTATAAAATTTTTCCTTGCATGTCTCATGGTAAGTTTAAATTTAAAACCTACAATAGATACACAAAAGATAAAAAGCAAGAAATTAAAACCCCCTACCAGCAAAAAAATCACTTTTAACAAAGGAAGAAAAAAGGAAAAATCACAGATAAACCAAAAATCAATAACCCTGAATGTGAATGGACTAAACTTTCCAATCAAAAGTCAGGATGGCTAAATATATTTGTAAAAAAAGCCAACCATATGTTGTCTTAAAGAGTCACACTCCACCTAAAATGATGCACAGAGGCAGGAAATAGATAAAAAGAGCCATTCCATTAAATGGAAACCAGCAAACGAAAATAGAGCTTGAGTAGCTACCCTTCTATAAGACAAAGTAGATTTGAAGACAAAAACTAAAAAGAGGCAAATAATGGTATTATATAATAACAAATGGGTCAAAAAGCAAGAGGATATAACAATTCTAAATATTTATACACCAACACTACAGAACTCTTATATGTTAAGCAAATATTGTCAGAGGAAAGAGACAGAGTGAAGGGTGGTGTCTGTGGCTTAAAGGAGTAGGGCGCCAGCCCCATATACCAGAGGCGGCAAGTTCTAACCCGGCCCCAGCAAAAAAGAAAAAAAAAAGAGAGAGAGAGAGACAGAGTGAATAGTAATGGTATTCACCAATAGTATAATCATTGGTGATTATACTCAATACTCCACTTTCAATGTTGGATAGATCATCCAGAAGAAAAAAATCAATGTTGAAACTTTGGACATCACCCATGCAGTACACTAAATGGACCAAGTAGATATTTACAAATGTTTTATAACAGCTTCGTAATACACTCTTTTTATCAGCTCATTGAACATTCTCAAGAATCGACCATAAGTTAGGCCACAAAAAACAAAACTGTATGAAACTGTAGTACAAAACTGAAGTTTTTTTGTTTGTTTTTGTTTAATCACTTAATCAACCAGTGGGTGAATGTCATGGTGGCATAGCTCAGAGCAACCTCAAATTCCTCTGCTCAAATCATCTTCTGGCCTCAGCTTCCCAAGTACCAAGACTGCAGCTGCCAAACACAACCCCTGGATAGTTTTATTTTTTTATTTTTTTATTTTCTATTGTTAGTAGAGGTGGGGTCTCACTCTTGTTCAGGGTGGTGTCCTGAGCTCAGGCAATCCAGCTGCCTAGGCCTCCCAGAGTGCTAGGTTTATAGGTGTGAGCCGCCACTCTTGTCCCACAAAAATGTCTTAAAAAAAAAAAAAAAATTGAAATCATGCCAAGTATTTTATACAGCTACAATATTAACAAATATGCAAACACATGGAGGTTAAACAATATGCTCCTAAAAAGCTGGTGAATTAATGGAAACATTGAAAAGAAAATTTAAAAATCTCTCAAAACAGAATCAGCACTCATAGCTCAGTGAGTGGGGCACCGGCCACATAAACTGAGGCTGGTGGGTTCAAGCCCTGCCTGGCCTGCTAAACAACAATGGCAACTGTAAACAAAAAATAACTGGGCATTGTGGTGGACACCTGTAGTCCCAGCTACTCAAGAGGCTGAGGCAAGACAATTGCTTAAGCCCAAGAGTTTGAGGTTGCTGTGAGCTGTGATACCACAGCACTCTACTGAGTGAAACATAGTGAGACTCAGTCTCAAAAAATAAATAAATAAATAAAAATCTCTCAAAACTAGGGACCAAACCATTGATGTTTGTATCCCCATGATGGGTAAGACTGAAACTGCAAGAGCAGGCAACCTAAGACAGGGGCTATGTTTTTCCGCCATACAAAAAACAAGAGAGGGAATTGTTGGGCCCTGCCATGTGCCTGAGGCCTAGTGCAAATTCCCGAGCCTGACTAGAAGTAGTTCCATTGAGCTACTTCCACATAGCAATGACTAAGAAAGGCCCGGCCTGAAACTGCCTCTACCTAGATACAGCCAATGTGGTACCATGCCATTGGCCCAACCCTGTCACACACCTCATCCCCCGCCTTTTTTCCTGCCCCTTCCCCACGCTCTATATAAGCGGCTGCTTGATGCAATAAAGTTGAGTTCCCGCTTAAAAAAAAAAGAAATGAAATCAGAAAGGAAGAGCAAAGAGAGGGAAGGAGGGAGGGGACTGGGGCTTTGGTGTGTGCCACACCTTTTGGGCACAAGACACTACTGTAAGAGGGACTTTACCTAAAAATGCAATCAGTGTAGCCTGTTTTATTGTACCCTCAATGAATCCCCAACAATTAAAAAAAAAGAGGAAAAAAATTAAAAAAAATAAAAATTATAGAATTCTACTGATTAAAAAAAAAAAAACTAATGAAAATGAAAATATAGGTCAAAACGTAAAGGATATAGCTAAAACAGTATTATGAGGAAAGTTTATAGCAATTAACACCTACATCAAAAAAGTAGAAAACCTTCAAATAAACAACTTAAGGATATAGCTCAAAGAAATATAAAAATGAGAGCAAACCATACCAAAAATTAATAGGAGAAAAATAATAAAAATCAGAAAAGAAATGAATGAAAAAGAATCCCCCAAAACAATGTAATAGAACAACAAAACAAAAAGTTTAAGATAAACAAAATAGACATATCATTAGTCAGACTAAAACATAAAAATCAAAGACTTAATTAGATAAATAAAATCAGAGATGAAAGAGGAGATGATATGCAGAAATCCAAATAATCATTAGAGACAACCATGAGCTACTATATGCCAATAAATCAGAAAGCATAGAAGAAATGGATGAATTTTTAGACACTTTCAAACTAGGATGATGGATCCAGGATGAATTCCAAAACCTGAATAAACTAATAGCAAGCAATAAGATAAAAACAGCAAATAAATAAATAAATAAATAAATAAAATAAAAATTCTCCCATTAAAGAAAAACTCACTACCTGATGATTTCACTGCTGAATTCTACCAAGAATGGAAAAAAAAAAAAAAAAGTAATAACTAATACCAATTCCTCTTAAACTATTCAAAAAAAAAAAAAAAATCAAGGATGAGGGGATACTCACAAACTTATTCTCTGAGGCCAGTTTTACCCTCATACCAAACCAAAGACATAACAACAAAAGAAAACGATAGGAAAATATCTCTGAAGAACCCAAACAAGAATCCACAACAAGACTAAATTCAACAACACTTCGAACAGATTATTTATCATGATCAAATGAAGTTCATCCCAGGAATGAAAAAATGCACAAATACATGCAAATAAATCAATGCAATTTATTTTATCAACAGAATAAAGACAAAATCCCCATGATCATTTCAATACTAAGGAGACTTTTGACAAAAATCCAACATTTCTTCATAACAAAAATTCTCAAAACATTGGATACGAAAAAAATGTACCTCGACATGAAAAAGCCATATGTAACAAACCCACAGTAAGTAGCATATTGAATAGAGAAAAACTGAAATCGTTCCAAGTTTTTGAATGAGACACACACGTGTACTTTCACCGTTGTTAGCATAGTAATAGAAATTCTAGCCAGAACAATTAGACAAGATAAATAAATGAAGGGCATGGAAAATGGAAAGACATAAGTCAAATTTTCTTTGCAGACAATATAGTCATATATCTACAATAACATATAAAATCCACAAAAATTATTAGAACTGACACAAAAATTCAGTGAAGTTGCAAGCTTGAAATTAACATATAAAAATCAGTTGAACTTCTGTATGTCCACAGAGATAATCTGAAAAGAAACCAAGAGAGAAATTCCATTTGCAATAATCACAAAAAAAAAAAAAAAAAAAATTGCCTAGGCATAAATGCAGTCAAAGAAATGAAAGATGTGTATAATTAAAACTATAAGATATTGATGAAAAAAAACAGAAATGGACACAAAAGTATGGAAAGATATTTCTTACTCATAAAATAATTAATATTTTAAAAAGCCCATACCACTTAAAGCAATCTATAGATTCAATGCAATCCCCATCAGGAAAGGAGACATGAAGTGGAGATGGTTAGTGGATGCTCATGACATTCTTCAGAGAAATAGGAAAACAAAAAACAAAAAAACCCTAGCATTTGGAGGTGGAAAAAAGGAAGAGCAGAGAGAGGCAAGGAGGGAGGAGGATGGGGGTGAGTGACGGTATGTGACACAACTTTTGGGGGTGGGACACAATTATAAGAAGGACTTTACCTGACAAATGCAATCAATGTAAACTAGTTCTTTGTATCCTCAGTGAATCCCCAACAATAAAAAAAAAAAAAAAAATCCTACAATTTATATGGAGCCACAAAAGATCTGCAATAGTCAAATCCAGCCTGATAAAAACAGTAGAACTGGTGGAATCATAATACCTGACCACAGATTATGCTACAGAGCACATCAAAATAATAAAAAAAATGTAATTTAACAACACCTTAAAAGATCATTCATCATGATCAAGAGATTTATACCAGGGATGCATAGATCAACGAAAAAAAATAAAGAACCAAGAAATAAACACACATATCTATGAAGAACTCATTTTTTACAAAGGTGTTAAGAACATACAATGGGGAAAGGGTAGAGTCTTTAATAAATGGTGTTGGAAACATTGACTATCCATATTAGAAAATTAAACCAGACCCTTCTCTCTCTTATACAAAAATCAAATCAAAATGTGTTACAAACGTAATAGTACCTAAAACTATAAAATTGCTAAAAGAAAACATCAGAGAAATGCTTCACGGCATTGCTGTATGTTACTATTTTTTTTTTTTTTTTTTTTTTTTACTTGCAACTTATAGATTTATTTGGGGGCGGTATTTCTAAGTAATACCCCAAACACAGACAGCCAAAGTAAAATTGGACAAATGGTATCATATCTCTGCATAGCAAAGAAAGCAATCAATAAAGAAAAAAGACAACCAATAAAATAGAAGAAAATGTTTGCAAACTATTCATCTGACAGAATATTAAAACTAGAATATGTAAGGGGCTCCAGCAACTCATTAGGAAAAAATTAAATGGTAGGATTAAAAATTAGGCAAATAATCTGAAAAGTTATTTCTAAAAAGAAAACATACAAATGGCCAACATGTATATGAAAAAAATGATCATAATCTTCGTTCAACAAAGAAATGCAAATCAAAACTACAATGGTTACCATCTCTTCCCAGTTAAAATGGTTTTATCAAAAAGACAAGCAATAAGAATGCTGATGTGGATGAAGAGAAAAAGAAACCTGTCACATGGTCAGCGAGGATTTAAATTAGTGCAATCATCTTGGAAAGCAGTTTGGAGTTTCAACCAAAAAAAGTAAAAATAGAGCTACTATATGACCCAGCAATTCCACTGCTGGTTCCATACCTAAAGGAAGGGAATTCAATATGCCAAAACATATATCTGTACTCCCGTGCTTATTCCAGCACTGTTCACAATAGCCAAGGTATGGAATCAACCTAAGTGCCCATCTAGAGATGAATGGATAAAGAAATTCTGCCATATATAAACAATGGGATATTACATCGCCAAAGAAATGAAATCCTGCCATTTGCAACAACGTGGATGAAACTGAAGAGCATTATATTAACTAAAATAAGGCAAGCACAAAAAGATAATTCTCACATACTCTAGTTCATGCGGGAGATCTTAGAAATAATTGATCTTAAGGAGAGAGTAAAATGATGGTTACGAGATGATGGTAGGTGTAGCAGGAAAGGAGGCATGAAGTGGAGATGGTTAGTGGATGCTCAAATATGGATAGATAGTTAACTGAACTCTATTTAATAGCAAAGCAAAGTGACTATAATTAACAGTAGGTTAGGGTACACTTTAAAATAACAAAAAGAGTGGAATTGAAGTGTCCTCAATGCAAAGAAAAGGTAAATGCCTCAGGATATCACAGTTTCCCTGATTTAATGAATTCACATTGTATGCCTGTACCAAAACATCACATAC
Source organism: Loris lydekkerianus (assembly GCA_963574355.1). NCBI lineage: Eukaryota > Metazoa > Chordata > Mammalia > Primates > Lorisidae > Loris > Loris lydekkerianus. The sequence goes on along the minus strand of CAUYPK010083243.1, from coordinate 13,104 downwards.
ACTCCATAAGGATATACAACTATTAAGTACCCATACTACTTAAAAATAAAAAATTAAAAATCACCCAAATATTGCATATAATCTAAGAAAATCTAAATTATTTATGAAATTTAATTATTTTGGGAAAGAAAATGCATCAAGCAATACTTATTACTTTTGCACTCTTGTATGTGTATATGTAATACAATAATTGTATTAGTACGCTACAGTTACCAAACAAAAAAATTAAAAAATCCACCACAGACAGGGAGGTTAGAACAATAGAAATGTATTTACTCTTATTTCTGGAGTAAGATCAAGGTGCTAGGAGATTGGTTTTTTCAAAGTACCCCATCATGGCTTGCAGATGGTCACCTTCTCACCCGGTCTTTGAATAGCCTTTTCCCTATGTGTGCATATCTGTCAAAGGACACTCATCACAGTGAAGCAGGATGCCACCCGTACAACTTTATTTAACCTTAACTCCTTCCTTAAAATCATCTTTACTTATTTCCAAATATTCTTATATTGGATATTAGAACTTCTGCTAATCAATTTTGGGAGGATACAATTTAGTCCATAATACCAAAAAAGAAAGAAAAATGATGAAGTACCTATAATCTGGAAGGTAACATATAAGCCAATCATCTCTCTTCCTGCTTCAATTCTGGGTCTATATGACAGCATTTTCCTTCTGCTATTAAACAGTAGACCTAACATCATTGCTTATGTTTTCATTGAAAAGGGTTGAGGGTATTTATCTCCAAAATTTTAGGTGAAATATTGAAAATATAGATATCACTGGCTTTTTGTTTTTTGAGGATAAGAAGTTTCCCTTTGGTCTTTAGAAAATAAAATAGCATCAAGAAATGTTTCAAACCTCATTCTTTCAAACAACATTCAAATGTAAATCATTTTTGGAAGCTCACTAATGTAGCATTATGATAATTAATAAATACTTGCTATGAGAGCAATCAGTAAGAAATTTAGGCGGCTTAAATTTTATTAAGCATAAAAATTCTAAAGGTCAAATTACAACAGAACTATTAAAGCTGAAGGTTTCTTTAATGAATAAATGTGTTATTAATTTGTATTGTACTTAAACATGTTTACTGTGAATTTACCAGTATTCCAAATGATACAATTTTGTGATTGAATAATACACCGGCAGCAGTGTCCAATCTTGAATTATATAGATTGATTTTAGAACTTGGCAAACCATTTTAGAAAATTTAGATACCCAAGATAATAGCTTTGAAGTTGGATGAATTTTAATGCTTGAATAAAATCAATGTAACACATAAGATCTTCAATACAAACCATATACAATACTTTTCAAAGGTTTACCCAAAGTAAAGGACAAAAATGCATAATAACTAATCCATAGCCCCAGGGGTATATGTACAGCTGGCTTATTTTTCATTGCTCATAAGCCTTTGAATTTAGTTGTACTGTTTTTGCACTTAAATGAGGTATATGTAGCATCCTTAGTAATAAAAATTAGGCAACTAACACAAATATTAGCCCCTGGTTGCCCATCATATTAAATACATAATTACATTAAAGACTCTCAGCTATTAGAGGATATGGAAATTATATTATATACCAAAAAATATTTAGATTATCTGCCAGTTTTCAAGAACAAGTGAATTCTACATCTATATTTTTACTTGGTTGTTAAAATTAGAACAAAGATACCCACAACAAAGCATACAAGAAAATTTGTTACATTTACTCTAAATTATGAAGGAAATGGAAGAAACTTACTAGACTTGGGGGCATCTATTTGGCCTTTTTAGATACAGAAAATAGGGAAAACTATGAATTCTTCTGTAAATTTAATGCACACGTTTATGTGTACTAAAATCATTTAATGGGCTATAAACTAAGTTTTAACCAGCTATTATTACATATGAAAGTATGTGTGTGTACGTGACAACACATGAATATAACTCTTCAGAAGGCTGAAGTAAATATTTATTGTATTTTTTTAAATTAAATCATAGCTGTGTACATTAATGTGGTCATGGGGCTATACACTAGTTTCTTACATTATTTTTTTATTTTTAAAATTAACCAGGTTAATTTGAGGGTACAAAGAAATAGGTTACAATGTTTGTATGCCTTTTTTGAAAATATCCACTCATTTTTTCCCCCATTTTTAATATAGTTAATTATTTTGTTGCTATTGAGTGGAGTTACTTGTATAATATGGATGTTAACCAGTTATTATATTTATAATTTGCAAACATTTTCTTCCACTTTTTAGTTTATGTCCTCATTTTGTTTATACTTTCCTTTAATGTGCAAAAGTTGTTTGACATTTATGTAATCCAATTTCTCTGTTTTTGCTTTTGTTGCCTATGCTTGCGAGGTCATGTTCACAGTACCATTGCCCAGACCAGTCATTTTAATTTTTTATGGAGCTTTTTAATTTTTATGTTTTCTTATTGTAATGTTATAGTTTGGAGTCTTTAAAGTCTTTAATTTATTTGAATAGATTTTTGTATTTTGTGGAGTCAAGGGTCTAATTTCAATGCTCTGCCTGTAACTGTCCAGTTTTTCAGCTATGTTTCCTATAGAGATGGTCCGGTCTCCCTTGTGCTTGGCACCTAGGTTAAAGATCAGTTGTCTCTAAGTGTGAGTATTCACATCTGGGCTATGCGCTCTCTCCATTTAGCAATGTGCCTGCCTATCCACCTTTATAAGCTTGTACTATGTCATGCTTTTTTAGTCACCCTTGCTTTGTAGTATACTTGGAAGGTAGATAGTGTCATACATTTAACTTTTCTCCATTCCATATAATGTTAGATGTAGGTTTGTCATATATGGCTTTTATTACATTGAGATGAATTTTTTATATACCCAAATACTCTCAATATAAAATATTTAATAATACCCATGTAATATATTTTCTTTGTCTATCCTAGTATCTTTATGTCAAATAAAGGGCAGATAGCTTTAGCAACTGTCAGGGGTTTTATGAGAAAGTAAAGAGGCTAGAAAGTAAAGAGGTTTAATGAATGTTTTTAAGAAATTGATCTAAAATGTATCTAATATGATATGCACATGTGCAAGTCAGTTGGACACGTATATAAGAACAAAAAAGATTTCTTTACAAGTCTTATATAATATCATATGTAAAATACATCAGTAAAAACTATGTGAAATTTTACAATTGATATGGCTTTTTATTGTCTGTGAAGTCTTTAAAGTTAGACGTTACTTATACGTGATGCTCTGGTTAGACCTCTTGTTTTTAAATCCACAGCTCCACTACTTCTTAACTGTAAGATTTGGCTCAGATAGTATTTTTAGCATGCTAGTACACTTGCATTGTTGAGTGCATGACATAATCCACAACTTGGTTGGATTCCGGTTATACAGCTGGCCCTGTATACTAACTGATTCTACCGACAGACTCAACCAATTCAATCAAAAATATTGGGAAAAAATTATAAAATATTACTTTGATGCTCTTTTAGTTCATGTGAAACTCATCTATTCTACTTTGCCAATTTGTTTCAAATACTCCAATACTGTTGGAATAGCAACATCACACCTTGCTGCTAATTCTTGTGTAAGTTGAGATAGATTCGCTGCTACTGCAGCTTCCAGTTCATCTTATCCACCTTGGTCTCAGGACCCCCATGCAGCTCATTTTCAAGATTAAATCACCAGAGTGGAACTTCTGAAGCCATCCGTGTACTGTGTGTTCATTATCCACATTATTCTCAACCATACCATTGATATTTCAAGATGTCTACACTGCATTGGTTCCACAAGGGAACTCTGATTCAAAAGTAGCATGAATTTTTGACTTATTGGCTTCACAAGAATTGCTCTAAAATTGTTTGAAGTATAATCACAAGCCAAAGCATCCATTTGAAAGAATGAGGATGTACCTCCACAATAAAAATACAACCAGATGTTAATTTGTGCAAATAATCAACACATTGAATCCCTCAAAGGCATAAATGTATTCACGATCTATGTATATCAGACTTAATAAAAAAAAAAAAAAGATGTGTTAAAGTGAAATGTTTTAGATATCAACTGCCAAACTTAGTACTTAAAGAAATTGGGCAATTCAGACCTAACAATCTTAATATATATTTTCTCTCCCAGAAACCTGGAAAGATAGAGTGGCCACTGGCTGCCATAGTAAACACTCTGTGGGGATATATTTTAAAAGGAAGTCTCAGGAACTCATTTTTAAATATGTTAACTTTATCTGCTTAAACTATATGTTAGTGATTTTATGTTCTAGCACCTTAAACTCATTAGGGCATATGTGCAGGTGACACCTAGATTTTTCTCAGATAGATTTGTGCTTAGTGTGTTTAAACAGATCAGAATAAGGTAGGATGACAGACAGTTACTTATTTTCCTGCACATTAAAAGAAATATCATGGAAATAGTGTAAGATGCCTCAGTTTCCCATATTAGAAGATCAACTAAATTTGAATATTTTGTTAAGGAGCAGCAAAATGATTTTTATTGAAATAAATTGCTTTTATTATATGTGTAGGGAGATGATATGAATATTTCTGGAAATGCATACATAAATTTAAATATATTTTCAAAACAGTAAATGTGTAGCATTTTCCACTATTTCACTGTGGTTTTTTGAAGTCAATTTGATTTCCCAACTGAATGAACATTCTCACACCCTTTTACTAATGCAGCGAAGAAGTGAAAGGTTTGTAATTTATGGTTACATTGTGCAGCTGTCACTGGGGGAAGGAATGGAGGCATATATAAATGTATATATACTTTTTATTTTTTTTAAATTCCACCCCAGTCATCTTCAATGAATATTAGATTATTTCCACATTACTGTATCTTTGATTAAATTAAGAGACTGTAACACTTCATTAGTTATTTCATGAATGGCAAAACAAAATTTCCCTTAAAATAAAATTAAAATGAAATCAAGAAACCCAAATTCAGGAAAAGGAATAGTAAAGAAGTGTCTATTATTGTGTTTTTAATGATAAACCGAGACATTATCTTAAAGAATAAAATGAAACTGTTCTGATGCATGCTACTTGAAATGAAAATTTAAAAGTTATCTATTTTTGTACTTCAAATATAATCTGGCATAGTAAAATTATTTAAAAGATTATTTATGTACTCTTATAGTGCCAGAAATGGAAAAGACTATCTCTTCTGAAAGAATCTTTTCAGAAGAGCATCATAAACTCCAATTCTCATCTAGTAGCTGATTACTTAAAATAAGTATTTGAATTTTAGATTATCATTTTAAAGATCAAAGCAGGTTCACTAGCAGCATAGTAAGAGAATGAATACAGAACTATGTAATCCTTGTATTGTTTTATTTGAGCATGAACTCTAGTGTAGAATTACAAATATATTGTCTTGGCTATTGGACAATATTATCTGGATTATTAATATAATTCTACCACATTTAAAGCATTTAGTTAAGAAAATATTCCATTTCTATTGCATAATACCATCAAAGAGATAAGGTTAGAGGAGGAACAGATTGTGGGTCAATTATAGCATTCCTATCACTGTGGATTCACAGTTCTTATGTTCACATGACTATCAGCCTTCTCTATCTCAGTATTCTCAGGCAGCTACAAACCAGTGTTTACAAGATAAATATGAGGTGTGCAGCACCTTTTCTAGGATGAATCTGCTAACTTAATTTTCTGACCTCATATATATGTAGTGTACATACAAATATGGCTAAATATATATTATACATTGGTTTATATTTATTTTTAAAAATCCTTAAAGTACTAACTATCATATGTGAGGGACTACTTTGGGGGCAGCAGTGATGAAAAATGTAAACAAGATCTTTGTTCCTAGGGAGCTCAATTATTTTATGATGACTCATAAAAGCTATCAATTGACTAACCAATTAATCAATAATCTAAGATAGTCACTAGTACACCATGACAAAAGAATAAGAGAAGGAGGTTACCCAGAAAGTAGAGCCATAGTTACTCTAGAAGGGGAGATATACGAAAATTTTCACTGAAAAAGAGATAAGCAATTTGTTACATCTGACACAAGTATAAAACTGCTATTCAAACCAGGGGAAGAATATTCAAAAGAAAATCATGTGCTTTGAACCGTCATTTTGTCATTTCTGCTGCCAACATTTTTATTACATCTTCAACCTCTATTTTAATGTATATTCATGTGTTTGCAGTTAAGATAGCTTTTTAAGTGATGGAAAAGAAACTATTGTACAATAGTCCCACATCATTATACATTATTTATTATGAAACTAAATATATTAATATAATTTTAAAAGAAAAATGAATGGCTCCTGACAGGATGGCACACTGACTTCTCAATTAATTTCTCATCAAATCCCTAACGAGAAAGAATGGTCATAAGAACTTTTTTTCTTCAAGGCCAACAGAAGAGTCTCCCTTGATGGTCTGCTGTGACAGAATCTATACAATGCAGTGTGCCCAAGGGCGTGACATCCTACCACCTTCCTATATTGTATTGAACAAGCCACAGTGTCCATATTCACTCAATATGAGGACATTATACAAAGCAGTGAATCCTCAGAGTCACACCTACTAGCGTCCTTCTTTGCTTTGTCTGTCTATGAAGTCTCAGTCTTTTGCCAAAAAAAGTAAGCTTATGTTAAATTTGACCAGTGCATTTAAAGCTGTCTCATATTGATTTTCATTTTTTTAAGGTGCTTAAATTTTTCAAGGTAACAGTTTTAAAAGTATAACCAGTATCTGTATGCAAGCATAGACTTTTTTTAGTGTCCCAATTTGTTTAGATGGACTTAATTACAAATAGTTTTTTCTCCTCCCACTATTTAAGGGTAGCATATTACAAAGATCTTATGTGTATGAGATTATAAATATGTAAAAACACATATACACATGTAATCCTTTTTTGTTTTGTAGTCCACATTGTGACTGAAGGATTATAATTATAGAGATATTCAAAATATGAAATATTTGTTCTAAAATTTATTCCCAAACTGTAGTTCTTATATATTGCATGTACATGATTAGTGAAAAGAAATCACTTAAAATTTATATGTTGAACTGAACTACGAAGAAAAAATGTAAGTGATATTTCTTAATATAAACAATTGCATTTTATTATTGCATCATTGCATCTGTCCCATAGCATTGTATTAATAGGAACAGAATGTTTATAGTGAAGATGTGGTCTGAAATAAAGGGGCAGATGCACAGCTATTGATACTATATTGATACTGTGGTTAATATTGCTAAAAAGATATAACTCTACAGTGAATAACATTCTTAAACCAGGCTTTGACTTTATAATGGCACTAAAAGGCCATAACCATCATTAACATTGCTTCACCTATTGTTGGGATTCCCATTGATTCCCAACTAAAAATGATCGTCAGGAAGATAAAAAATTAAAAAAAAAAACAACTTTACATCAAACTTATAGCATAAAGCCCGGAAGCCTGAAAGGGCACACACTGCTTAATAGGCCAAGTGGCAGCCCCAAAACCATGCAGGGCTAGTCCTGCTTCTCATGGCTTTTTAACTGGGCACAGCAACATAGTAAACATGCCAGAAGCACAGCGGTTAAGGATAACAGAAAGGGAGCTCATGACCTCCAGGAAGGTTGGGTAAAGGAACATAAGGTGATGGAACATCTGAAATGGCCAGATAACAAATACAAGGAGAAGAGAAACGCGGGAAACACATTTTGTCCCTTTGAGCTGTTTTCATAACTTAGCCCGTCTGTACTGTTGAATTCCCACACAGGGATAGTCACGTGGATGTTCCCCTGGTTGGGCACTTTATCCCGAGTTGGAAGGCCCATGAGGAATTCAGTCTATCTACCTCCACAACCTATATACAAAAATGACTGCATTTTATTAAGAGCACTAATGTTACAATATTTTTAGGATTGAAAAAATACTGAATTGCATTTAGAAAATGTACAATAATTAATGTATATATAATACATAAACCCATATAATGTGTAGAATTGAAGGTATTTTTCATAATTTCCCTTTCTCTAAATTGCAGAAAACATGTTCGGAAGTTCCTGATCCATAGCCTATATCTTCTTTAGTACCTTGTATAATGTTCTATTTATTACTGAAACAAAATACATTAGTAAATGACAAACTGCTCTTTGTTCATCAGATAATAGTCATTCTCTTTAGGCTTTAAAGTGATTCTGCCATCAGTCTTTCTGTATTATCTTCTCCTTTCTCATGATCCATAGTGAGTTTAGACTGAAAATATTAAGAGTAACTGCCTTCTGGGAAAAAGCAAAAAATTGTTAACATTTGTCACATAAGAGAACCCACAAGACTACAAAACGATACTTCAGAATTCGTTCATTTTAAATGGTCACAGTAAATGCAATCATTCCCCCAAACTCCAGCTTTTACACTCTCCCATTGACTACCAAGGAGACCTAAGAGTGTCAACTTCATTTCCTGGGCCCTCTCTTCTCAGGGCTTGTGAAAAAGCATTTGTAAATATTCCTACCTTTCTTCAATTTTCTCAGGTACAGCAGGCTCAGATACCAGCAGAAGAGGGAAAATCCCTATAGGCCAATACCTAACACTAATGCTTACTAAACTCATGTTTGTTTTGGTTAAAATCCCTGAATTTTCTTGCTTGGTCAAATAAATTTTTCACTATAATTTCTCCCATTACAATATAATCTTTGCCTCATTTCATTCCCATCATCTCTTTTTTTTATTTACCCCATCATTGAACTTATTTCATGCTGTATTGTATAATTAATATATGCATATCTGACACTGCTGTTTGATGATAAGCTTCTCTAGGATAGATGAGTTTCAATTATGATTTCACTAAAGAATATGGCTCCTAAATGCTCATCATGTGTCTCCACAATCAGTTGATCACTAAGCCAAAGGATTAATTGTATCATTAAAGAGTAGATAAGTAAAATACCATATTTTTAAGTATGGTAATGTAAAAACTACAACTGAATTTTTGTATCACTATATTATGTAATGTTAATAATATTGACTAATATAAAAGGATATGTATATATTTTTAAAATGCGTCATTCATTATCAAGTTATATTTAGAGCAATTCAGCAATATGACAGGTGTTTCTCAGTCTCTTCAGCTCTTCAGCTTGATTGTTATCTATTAATGTGACATACATAAAACAGAATGCAATATCAAGGGACAGATCAAGGAGAAAGGAGCCATGTAGCAGAAAAGAAGACTTTTGTTAATTGAACTGCATTTCCATCCTCTTATGGCATGATTTATTTATAGAGTTTAATTACTAGATCAGAAAACTTAGGTGCAAAGCCAGCAAACACTATTATTTAGACTACAACTTCTTATAAGACTTTTATTATTTTCAATAATCTACTTTTTCATATTTTATCTTGCTTATTTGTATTCTTTCTGATTGAATGTATAGTGATCACACATACACGATACTAATTCGGTTAAAGTACATCTTGGGTTTAAGTTATTTTATTTGTAAAATGTCCGTTAATATTTACACAGTATTTTATTTTCATATATATGAATCACATATATAAAATTTATACCCCTTTCAAATCTTTTTTAATTAAAAGTAGAATATATTTTCATTTCATAATTATAATTTGCATAGTTTCTGTTAGATAAAATTCAAATATCTGAGTAAAATATTTGTACTACCAAATGCAATTCAGTGTTCTTGCTAAATAAACTTTCTATGGAAGTAATTTGCTCAATCAACATAAATTTCCTGGGGCCCTTGTATATTCTTGGTACTGTGTTCAGCATAGATGACATGAACAGGAAGAAGACAAATTTGGCACCAGCCTCGATTTTTTTTTTTTTTTTTAATCTAGAGAGTTCCCTATAATCTCAGAACCTCAATTTAACTCAGTTATTCAACAATTATTTAGTAAGAATTATCGTAGATGCAAAGGATAGGGCAGAGGACAAAGCCAGTCAAAATGCTTACACTCATGAACACAGAAGTGTGAGAGGAGAAAGATAGCAAATCACATAAGTTAGTAGTGTGATATATTTAGAAGGTTATTTGTGTTATGGATAAACATGTAACAGAGTAAGGGACTTGTGATTTTAAAAGTATTCAGGTTAAGTATTAGAGATCAGGTGAAAGGTGAACAAAAGTTGTAGAAAATGAAACTATTATATGAATCAGAAATATTTGGAGGAAGAGCCACTCGCTAGTTTGAAGGCCCAGAGCCAAAGGGAATCTCAGGGTATTGGAAAATCAGCCAGGCCAGCATGAGAAAAAATGAATAAGCAAAAGAGAGAGTAGTATAAAATTATGCCAGAGACATAAAATTGGCCTACATGCATAGGCAGTACAGATTATTGTATGGACTTTTATTTTACTCTAAGTAAATTGGAAACCAAGAAAGGATAATATGGACTCATGAGTGGTAACTCTGGCACCTGTGCTGAGAATTGAATGTAAGAGAAAAATAGTTGAATTAGGTAAACCAGTTAATAGGTTATTTCAACTATTAAGAAGAAAGATGACAGTATTTTTCTAGTATGAAAACAGTGGTGGAATTGGGAGGTAAAATGATTCTGTTTTAAAATATACTTGAAATAAAAGCCAGTCTGCTCTGTTGACACATTGGATATAAGCCATGATAAAAAGAGACTGAAGGCAATTTGAAGATGTTTAATCACAACTAGAATGATGGAGTTGTCACAATTTCAAATGGAGAAGTTGAGTTTATAAAATAGATTGACATGGCTTATTGGAAATTTAGATTTGGACATCCTAATTTTGAGATAACCAAATTAATACTATATTCAATTGACATTTGGGTAAATGAGTTGAATTTTAGGGAAGAATTATGAACTTAAGATGTTTATTTGAAAATCAAATAAATTTACAGAGAAGGAAAGTGCAAACAAAAAAGTTCAAGGATTAAGATTAGGGATCTTCCTTGTACGTTAAGGTATAAAGGAATCAGGGTGGTCAGGAAAACTAGAAAGGAGTAGCTACTATGAAAAGGAAAGAGAAAACCAGGAGAGTGTGAATTTCTGAAAGGAAGGCAAGGAAAGTGTTTTGATAGAGATATAAAACATTAAATAATGGTTAGAAGGCTAGTGAAATGAGGACATAGTTTAGAACACTGGATTTACCATGTAGAAATCAGTGAGAGACATTGATAAGAGCAGTGAATATGGAGTGGGATGGTTACAGGTAAGTCAGTGGTTTGGTAAAGAATGAGAGGGGGGAAATTTCAGAAAGATAGAAAAAGGTGACAATTCTCTTAAGGAACTGAAAATTGACAGGCACGTCTTTCCAATTTAGTACTTTTACTAATGGATAAACTGCACATGTCTCACATATTCAGAAATAGAAAACATTTATACATATTAAATATATAAAATAATTTTAGAGGTAGTGAGAATTTTGTATGTAAACAGGATGCAAAATCATTTACCTCAACTTCAACCACTTATATATTGAAACATTTTATGTTCCCTGTAAAAAACATTCTATAGCTACAAAACTTTTCTCAGCTAGTACTGAATGCGATCACTCCTGTCCCCTATACATGCTTACTTCTCAGGATACACCCCTTTTCTGAGTTCTAGGAAGACTCAAGGTGGATGTTGATGGATTTCCTTTGTTGTTTTCATCTTCTTTTCTGAATTCCACTTACACATAGGGATCATTTTTTCTTTGCAGACTATGCACTTGATCAGCAGCAGGAGCTGCCATCTTGTTGGCTTTAAGACTATGAAAAGTCCATCAGTGGACATCCAAACTGTCCAACTTGTGGTTCTGTGTTTTTCCATTTTTCTAAATTTTCTCTTCTTGCTTACATGCTTTAAAAGAAAAAAATATACATATACCCAGGGAAAGAGTGGAGGATTTATAAAAGTACTAAACACAAAAGAAACATAATCACTTAAGAAGCAAGCAGAGGAAGAGAAGAAAAAAAAGCCTAAAAAACCCATACACATAATAAAGAATAAAAAAAGAAAGGATTAAAATAATTCTTAGAAAATATAAGAGAATTTCCATAATATTCAATTTATAGTCATCAAATACTATGGAGCACATACATGTATTTCACACATTTTAGTAAGATGTCATTAGTAAATACAGTGAGATCAATTGTCTCTGGCAAGAGGAGAAAAAAAATGCAATGTGAAAAAGGTAATTAGAGAAGAAACAGGGTTTAATAAGATGAGTCAAGGAAGTGTATTGAGAAACTCAATGTGAGCAAGGCCTCTATCCTTTGTATTCAATATGTATGGCCAGTGCATATCACAAAGACTGGTAAAATAGGAAGCTATTATATACGTGTTGACTAAAAGACCCAAAAAAAGAAACTTGCTCAGGAATCCTTTGGTGTTATTATCATTTTTACAAAATAACCTGAGAAATCATGGGATATTTAAGTTCCTGTCTTATTTTAGAAATGGACAATTCTTTTCTGAAGACAATGATTACCTGTATGTTTGAGAGATAAAGTGTCATTTCATGTTTTTTATCAGAAAGGCATTTCTAATGATATAGGTATTTAAAAATATAAAAGATAGACTATAAAGAGAAATTTAAAAAAATAAAATATTTACCGTTAATTTTAATATAATTTAGTGTGAAATATTTTAATTTATAAATTGTATTTTCACTTTTAAGACCACAATGAATAAAAATCAATAACTAAAGAGATTCTAAATATATTCATACTCATGTTTTAATAAAGAAGATGAGCATGAATGGCAAAATTCTTTAAAATAATAGTACGGATATTATGAAATATATTTAGCAAGCAAAAATATACCTTTGAATAAATTCTCCCAAACAATTTTAGTAACAAGTTTTAGTTTCTTCTGGATGTATCAAGGTTGTTTCTAAATTTTGTAGTTGCTAAAAAAAAAAGCATGATGATTTTTGAAAAAAATGAAAATGCTCCGCCCATTTTTCTTAGGTTATAACTGGGTTATAGCTTTTATGTGAAAGCCATAAATTAGTTTCATAGGGAGACGGTGATTGGTGGGATTACACCTGTGGTGCATCTTACAAGGGTACATGTGAAACTTAGTAAATGCAGAATGTAAATGTCTTAACACAATAACTAAGAAAATGCCAGGAAGGCTATGTTAACCAGTGTGATGAAAATGTGTCAAA
>CAUYPK010083240.1:0-26046 GCA_963574355.1 Loris lydekkerianus | reverse complement strand
GATTCCTATAACTCATATGTTGGAATGCTTCATAAAGTCCCATAATTCTGACAGTGAACATTCTGCTTTCTCTCTCTTCCTTTCTGCCTCTTTTACTATCTGAGTTATCTAAAGAACTTTGTCCTCTACATCTGAAATTCTTTCTTCTGCATGGTCTAACCTGTTGCTAATATTTTCCATTGCGTCTTTTAGTTTCCTAATTGACTGCTTCACTTCCTTCAGCTCCACTATATCCTTTCTATATTCTTCATATCGTTCATCTCTTATTTGATTCTGTTTTTTGGATTTCCTTTTGGTATTTTTCACTTTATTAGCCATTTCCTTCATTGTTTCCATTATTTCCTTCATTGTTTTCATCATGTGTATTCTAAATTTCTTTTCTGTCATTCCTAACATTTCTTTATAGGTGGAATCCTCTGCAGTAGCTACCTCATCGTCCCTTAGAGGGGTTGTTCTGGACTGGTTCTTCATGTTACCAGGAGTTTTTGGCTGATTCTTCCTCATGAGTGACTTCTTTTATCTGTTTCTTTGCCCTAATCTTCCTTTCACTTCCTCTTGCTCTTTAAGTTCCCATGCCTGTGGACTAAGGTTTCAATGAATCCTTTTGGTACAGGACCAGAAGGATGAGAAGGTTGAAGAGCAAGAAGGGATAAAAGAAAGAAAGAAAGAAAAAAAAATAGAGAAAGGAGAGGGGGGTGGGTAAAAAGGAATATTGACAAAAAGAAGACAGGCACAGAAAGAGGGAGACAGAGCAATATAGGTGTACAGTAGGGTACTTTCACACATCCTTTAAAAAAACCCAACCTCTGGGGGTCCCCAGTTAGGTGGTTCCCTTGAGGTCAGCAGCTCTTTGCCTACCTGATCAGACCCAGTACCCCACCTTCCACCAAGTAGAGAGGAAAGACAAAAATGCTATAAATCAAACCAAAACAAGCAAACAGAAAACTTTATGGGATAAAATTGGGTGAAAAATCAAATAATGGGGTAGAAACATTAGCAAAAATGAAGTTATAATTATTGAAAAAGGCAGAAATGGGAAATTGTATTTAAACTTGAAAAATGCATAAAGAAAGGGAAAAAAAAGAAAAGAAAAATTCTGTACGGAAAAGGTTGAAATTAAAAAACAAAACAACAACAACAAAATAAACAAAAAACAAACTAACAACAACATAAAAACAACCAAAAACAAAGCAGTATATATATCTTGTGGAATATTGTCTGGGCAACAGTGGTCTTCTGGGGTATGTGATGTTAATCACAATGCTGATATGACTGGAGGCCTCTGCTGATTTCTCAAACCCCACAGGGTGAAGACCCTAAATCTCTCCTCAGCCCTCTTAAAAGGCACTTTAATCTTCTAAACTTGGCTAAGCAGAAGCTTTCCCAGGAAAGTGCTTGTCATTGGGATCACTGCTGAAGTGGCTATCCACTTACCCAGTGTGCCAAAACTGGTCTCACTCTACCCCTGAGGGTTAAGGCTATAAGGCGGCTCAGTTTCCACCTTTAGGCTGCTCAGTCACTAGGTTACTAGCTCCTGACCAATCCTGGCTCTGCAACTCTGAGGGCGGAGCTTGCCGGGGCAGTTCTCTCACAATGGCTCCCTGTGGCCCAGAGCCGGACACTATTAGCTCCTCTGGCTCAGCAGCTCAGTCTGGGGCCTTAGCCAACACCCAAAGTTCTCCGCACTCGTGCTCAAGCTCTCCCCAAGGCAGTTCAACTGATTGCCAAGTCCAAAAACACCAAAACAGTTCAGAGGTAAGGCCTTTCCAGTTTATAGTCTCATTGCTGCTGTACTTATAGCTGCCGGCGGGATTAGACTGATAGAACACATGCAACCACTTGCCAGTTTTCCACTGTTTTTGTCCTCCTCTTGGGATCCAGAAGTCTCTCACTGACTCCCTGTATCCTCAAAGGGATGATTATAGGCAGATCCCACCAGCCAGAGATGCCTGGAGTCTTGTCTCCCTGGACTCACAGTGCCCAGTTGCAGGGAAGCTGTTACTCGGCTGCCATCTTGCTCTCACTCCCCATACCTGTATTCTTAATAGTGTTTTCTATGTCTGATAACTTGTTTGCAGTTAACTACATTATTTTTAACTTAAGTTTGGCAAACAGATTTTGGCAGAGAAAAGCCCTATCTTTTGTGATTATTTTGGACATTTAACTCCTTTCTGCCTGAGTTTCCAAATTTTCTAATAAATAATTTTGCCTAGTTGTCACTGTAGGGTTAAAATGAATAGACATCATGAAATACAACAGCAAATACAGACCATTATAATGGACCAGATTGAGAAATCCCTACAGATTAATCCAGGTGAACTATGATATCATTCATAGATGCTGTTTCTCTAGACAATGAACCATATTGTTTCCTCACCCTTCCTTTCTTCCATGATGCTTGTCAAAACTACATTTCAACTAAGAGGCAAATACCATTTGTCCTCTGCTGCAGGAAGACCCTACTGAGAGAGTTATTTCATCCATTACCTTGTAGGAAGAATTGTATTTAAAATACTAATGAAGATCATTGCCTATATATCTTTACAAATCTCTAAATAACACTTGTACTACATACTATTGATATTTGCCAGTGGCTCTGAACACTGGCAAATCATGAAACCCTTCTGTCAACATTTATCTTAAAACTCTTTCTAGCTTATCTTGGCCATGGTGGGAACTGATTACAGCTGCATACCTTCTCTGATACAATAGCCCTTTAGGCGTTTTCACTCCTGTCTCCTACTGCCCAACACCTGCTATGCACACACATCTCCCCCACTGGGCCTACACTCCGGCTCCTGCCTTCTGATCTTCAAGCTCAGTTAGCCTAGTTTCATTTTGTTTCTTTATACAAAGTATCTGAAATCTTTATTTATTCTAATTATAGTACTTAACCCTAATGAAATAATATTAGTGCATTTATCAAAACCACTGTGTATTTACAGTTTTATAAGCTGGAGATTTTCAGTTCTCTTTCATGGGTGGGAACTGAGGTTCAGGAACTAAGTAAAAATTTCAAAGTCACCACATTAGAAAATGACTTACCTGGAATTTAAACCCAGGTCCCTGAAACTCTAAAGCCGACCCTGTTAACTACTATGCACACAATTACCTTATTCTTATTTGCTCTCTAAGATGAAACACTTCATTGACATTTTATCTGCTCTCTATTGGATTTCTCATTTTTTTTTTAACTTGGAAAAATTTCAATGTATAGGTATTCTGGGATCTTTACCATATATATTAATACAGATGACCCACCAAGTATTTCTTACTTTGTATAATAAGGATTATTTTGTCTATGTATTTTATCTTCTTTTCTAATGTAAGTTTGTGGAGGGCAGAAACTGCATATAAGTAGATCATTAGGGACTCCTCATTGAGCCAAGCATATTCTGTGTGTCCATAAAGTTCATGTGCAATTTTAAATTTCTGTGTATACTTGATCCACAGTAGTCATCACCATCTTCATTGCCTCAACTAACTGCTTGCCATGTGCCAAACTTGCATAGATTATTACATTTACTTTTCACTATAATGCTAATGAATTAGATTATATTGTTATTATCCCCAAGGTTAAGAAACTTGCATAAATTCATCAAGTTATTACATGATGCAGTTTGATCCTATCCAGTACCAATCTATCCACATTTAACTACCCCATGTTTCTCAGTGGAATCTAGAGTTCTACCTGCTTCTTCTTTTTTTTTTTTTTTATTGTTGGGGAATCATTGAGGATACAAAGAGCCAGGTTACACTGCTTACATTTGCTGGGTAAAGTCCCTCTAATAATAGTGTACCATCCCCAAGAGGTATGTCACACTCCATGGACCCATACTCCTCTTTCTTCCCTCTCTCCTCTACCTCATTCCCCCCACCCCACCATGTACTAACATCAATTGTCCTCATATAAGAATTGAATACATTGGATTCTTTCTTGTGATTAATTTACTAAGAAGAATGTATTTCAACTCCATCCAAATTAATACAGAAGATGTAAATTCACCATCCTTTTTACCACCTGCTTCTTGATCCTTCCATTCTTTTTTTCCCCCTCCATTGGTACGACATGCACAAGCCAATTTAATTCAACATGCATTATATGGCTCCCACGGTGCACAGAGTTTATAAGGAAGAGATGTTCTCCTCACCTCCCAAGTTAGTATGAGAGACAGACTGTTAAGCCAATGAAGCAAATTGTTATGTTAGAAAACTTTTGCCTGGTAAGGGCTGAGGGAGGGGAAGTTTCCATAGTGATTTCTTTCTTTTTTATTTTTCTTTTTAATTTTTTTTGTGTGTTTTCCTTTATTATTATTATTTTTTATTAAATCGTAACTTTGTACATTGTTGCATTTATGGGGTTTGGGGTACTGCTTTTCTATACAATGTGAAATGCTTACATTAAACTAAGTAACACATCCATCACAATTATACTCATTTCTTAATAGTTTTGAAATGTACCATTGCATCATGCACATTAGGTGAGGTCCCCCCAGATACCCTCCCTCCTCTCATATCCTCCCTCCCCTCTCTCTCCTCTTCCCTTCTACTTTCTGGACTATAGTTATGTTTTGCCATTCATATGAATGTGTTGGTGATTATATTGATTTCATAGTAGTATTGAGTACATTGGATACTTCCCCCCCCCCCATTCTTGAGATGCTTTACTAAGAAGAATATGTTCCAGCTCCATCCAGATAAACATAAAGGATGTGAAGTTTCCATCCTTTTATGGCTGCATAGTATTCCATTGTGTACATATACCACAATTTGTTAATCCATTCATGGGTCAGTGGGCACTTGGGCTGTTTCCATGTCTTGGCCATTATAAATTGGGCTGCAGTAAACATTCTGGTGAAAATACCTTTGTTGTAAAATAATTTTTGATCATCTGGATATATACCTCATAGAGGAATTACAGGATCGAATGGTAGGTCTACTTTTAGTTCCTTGAGTGTTCTCCAAACTTTTTTCCAAAAAGGTCGTTATTACCTTGCATTCCCACCAGCAGTGTAGAAGTATTCCCTGCTCTCCATATCCACGCCAACATCTGTAGTTTGGGGATTTTGTGATGTAGGCTAATCTTAATGGAGTTAGATATATCTCAAAGTGGTTTTGATTTGCATTTTTCTGATGATTAAGGATGATGAGCATTTTTTCATGTGTTTGTAGGCCACGCGCCTGTCTTCATCAGAGAAGTTTCTATTCAAGTCTCTTGCCACCATCTGTCCTCTCTGCTTCCTTAGCCTGTTTTACTTCTCATTTCCTGCCCTGCGCACATCTGCTCATTCTCCAATCCTCTCTGCCTTCTTCTCCTTCTCTCAACTTTGTTCTCTTTCTGTCATATCCTGCCTCCCATTGTCTTTTTATTTCATATTTTTTATTTTCTTAGGTCTTTCTTCTATTTTTATTTTATTAAAAATAGCTTTAAGTTTGATAATGGACTCCCCAACTCTCTTAGCATTATCTGATCATAAACAAAATAAAATAATAACCTACTAGGTAAAAAACAAGAGTAGAATATTGAATTGAAATAGAGAAGAATCCCTTTACTTTTTCTGCTAGAAACATAAATAGGGAATAACTGTAACAACTTGATCTCCGTAGTTTCTCTGTTGTTAAGTAGAGAACTTGTTTCTTCTCTCTTCACCTCTTTAAGACATGCATACACATAAACTTGCTTTATGCTTGGATTGACATTTTTTGAGCATCATATTTTTGGTAATGTAACAACAACAAAATAACTTAAGTTATCATACAGAGGCACTGATAGACTCATCATTTTGCCTTCTTTTGTTCTATTGTATAAAGAGTTTCATTAGAGATTACTATATTGATTAATTATCCTTGGAATCTTATCAGTCTGGATATCTGGAGTTGGGCATTTTTTTGCTTTAAATTCAGAAGTTATGGCCATTCATCTTCATAAATAAGACTTTTAAAATAGGGCAAAGTCGTAAAATAAATTTTTAAAAGCAGTGTTGATTATATCCAGCTGAATAAACTTGCCTTTCTATTGAGCTTGAACTTTACCCCTCATTTAAATACCCTCCTTTTTTCTTTTTCTAGAGAAGAGAAGACACGAGAAAAATCCAATTACAGTCGATTCTGAAAGAAATTATAGCAGGAACATTTTGGTAAGGGGTATTCCCACATAGAAGGCTATAAAAGCTAGTCGAGTATTTGTGTATTCTTCTGACCAGTAGAACTCAGAAAAGGAAATGTGAAATGAACATCTTCGCTGATGGAATGGTGTAGATAGGTTTTGATTACTGAGATGTTCACAGAGCTTGAGCACTTACTCATTGACATATTGGAATGTCTCATACCCCTGTGGCTTCTACTTTATTTTTTCAAGGATTAGGTTGTGTACTGCCCGAGACTGCATTGACTCTCAGTAATGGTATTACCACATCCTGGTTCACAAAATTGTGCATCGAAGAATTGTACTAATATTTCAAAAAAGCCACTGGTGGTATAGCCCTGGCATAGAAATCTGAGCTATCCTGGCAGGGCCATGCTGTGTAGTCTAATCCACCTGATTATATTTGCATTTGTGACAACTGGGCTGGCCTTTACTGGCATATGCCTCTTTGCTGTGCCCAAGGTTTTAAGTGCAAAATGAAAGATCAACATAATATGATTAGGGAACCTGTGCTCCACAGCTATAGCTGTAACAAGTAAACAGTGTCTCTGTCTTAACCTGGCCCCCAATATCCTGCCTGCTCTTTCTAGACTGGCATTCTTGTAACATGTTTGTTCCTTTAAAAATAAACAATTTTACAATTTTTCCTTCTTGGAAAAATATAAGACACTCTCTCATCTCCTACCATGAGAGAGATGGTATGGTAGTGGGCATTATGCCGTATCTTACGATTACACAGTCACAAACATGTTTGCTGAAATGTATCTTGGGACTGTAAAACACAGGTATATCATATCCCATAACACAGAGGCTTGTTTGATATGGTTAAGCCATTTTTCTGTGTTTTAAGTTATTAGAAAATTCAACTATTGAAGAGAAAGTGAAGATTTTAATTATGAAGTAAGCCTGGCACTTTTTAGACACATAAATCTTACTTGGAAAAAAATGGAAGTTCCATTTTGGACTCTGCAGATGACAGTGCCAGCTGTTGTCATAATATTTCTAACATCCACCAAGGATGAATTCCAGGCCCAGCAAGTTCACTGGATAAGCAGAAAGAGTTAGGGTAAGCAAACACTGGTGCTTACGTCCTGACACTGTGAAATTGGGCAGGAAACCTCCTTGGAATTGGATAAAGAGCCAACACTGGATTGTCCTGCCTAAGGATCATTCACTTTGTGGATTATTTGCAGAAATTTTAACCCCAAACTTGCTTTCTTCTGCCTCTTGAACCTCTTCCTCCATAGAGGTATACTCAGAAAATGCGATTGCATTTGAATATTAACTTCACTGTTAATAGTTCAAATTCAACTGGTCATAGTGTACAAGCTGATGGCACAGAGAGGTGTGAGACATAGACTGACTTTAAAGAGTTTACTTTCACTACAGAGGCAATATAGCATAATGAAACAGACATGGGTTAGACTTTGAACCTTGATTCAAATCCTAGTTCTACTCAAGTTCAGCCTTGGGCCCAGCCCTCAAATTTTCTGAGGCTTAGTTTCCTTTACTG
This sequence comes from Loris lydekkerianus, assembly GCA_963574355.1. NCBI lineage: Eukaryota > Metazoa > Chordata > Mammalia > Primates > Lorisidae > Loris > Loris lydekkerianus. Next base: position 18,388 of record CAUYPK010083240.1, on the reverse strand, counting down.
CAAAGTGTAAACACTAATTTCATGCCAAGAATTCTGTTGAGATAGAAAAATGTTTATAGGATGCTTATACTTCTACAAAGTAGTTATTTTCTAGAACTGTCATACTTACTGTATATGTTCTCTGAGGCAGACTGTGGAAAATGTACAGTCAGAGAACTTCCCAAGCCCTCAAGGAGGAAGGCAGCATGGATGAGGGGTCTGCTGTCCTGGGGGTGGGCTTGGCTAGGACAAGACATGTGTGTGGCCCTTCACTAACCAGGCAGAGGGAGAGGACATTCCAGGAGCAGGTGTGGGGCCTGCCAAAGCATGAAGACAGGAATGCATGTGGCATTTTCAAGATTAGGAAGTTTTAGAAGAGCCTGGATATGGAGACCTTGAACAGAAAGCTGACTGAAGAATTCATGGAAGAATGAATACTAGCTAGAGTAAAAGAAAAATATCCCTCCAAGAGTTGGAGGTTGCTGTGAGCTGTGACAGTACAGCACTCTACCAAGGGTGACATAATGAAACTGTATCTCAAAAAAAAAAAAAAAAGAAAGAAAAAGAAAGAAAAGAAAAGAAAAATATCCCAAGGCCTTTTTTCTCTTCACTTTTCGTCTCACCCACATCACATGCAGACAAGTCTGGCTTTTCCTTATACTCTGTTTCTGTGAGCAATTTTAAGAAGGCAAAACTGCAAAAAGATTACTTCCGTGTCTGCATTTGTGTAGTCCCTGTGAAGCCTGCAGTTCTGCCTTTCAAACTGTTAGATGGTGACCTTGTAATCATTTGGCAAAAGGCTGACTGAATTTATAGGATGAGCAATTTCATATAGTGAGTACTAGTGGGAAAGAAATTAGTGGCTAATATTGAGGAATGGTAGATTAGGGTAAAGAAAAATAAAATATAGTGACATACATCAAAAGTAAAGTGAAATGTGGAGAAAGGACTTCTTGTGATTCATCTTACAACCATGGTAGAAATTGGTATTAATAGAGCAATGTACCTGATGTTTGTCTCTTGACAAATGAGAACTGGAAGTAATATTTCAAGCCTACCACGTCAGTAGAAATATTTTAGAAATATTTCTAAAAACACCACTTTTTCAAAAGTGGTGTTTACACACTACACACCCAATGAGGATTTTTACACACATTTTATACATGTGGTAGCTTGAAATACTACTACCAGCTCTCCATTTGTCAAGATATAATAAAGTAACATTAGTAAAATAATGCTAACATAGGAGTAAATAAGTTTTCCTTGAAAATTGACTGGGGTGTGTGTTCACTGCTGGTCCTTTCTGAGAATGCACGTTCATGAAAATGCTGAAGGTTTTGTTGTTGTTGTTATTGTTGTTGTTGTTCTATAGGCAGCTGGTAGTTTTCTGCTGTAGCAAGAAATAGTTGAGGTGAACCCAGAGAGAAGGCACTATGAATAGGGCTGTGGTTCTACTTAATGTAAGGTTATGCTGATATGTAAAGAGTGACTTTTAAACATAATTAACTAATGATAGATTATGAACTAACACTAGCAAAAGTTGACTATAATTCAGATTTCCTTTTTGCTGTTGACTTAGAAAAAAAATCTTTGGAGAAATATATATGGAATGGTGAAGTATTATTTTAGGGAGCACTCTTTGGCACTTAATGGTACTACTAAAAGAATGTTTACAAATAGGGAAAACTGCAAAGACCTATCTTCTGTGCATTCACATTCAAGATAAAGGAACCAAAAGCTCTGTTAAAGGTTTTTAGAATTAAATGGGAACTTGGCAAAAAACAGGCAAAAACTGACTTAAAATGCAGAAGGGTTGAGTCATCAAAGCATGTAAGAAATAGTTTAGATCACCACAAACAAAGTAACAGAAAATCAGAATCCATACTGTCAATAAGAATTCATATTATTGTGTAGAAACTCCATTATTTGGTACATTTAAGATAAAATGACAGTGATGTTGTCAAAGGAGTAGGCCTCCCAGTGGATGAGTGATCGGGGCATTTTCTGGTTTCGGGGATTCTTTAGTAGGCAGAAAACAGTTTTTGCTGCCAAGTGTGTCAAGGGAGGCTTGGAAATAAAGGACTCACTGTGTTAAGTGAAATCTATTGCTTAGAATAAAGCCAGCATTTCTTTAGAACGGAGAAGGAATTTGGTGTATCATATTACCAAGAAAACTGCTTTGTTAGAAAGTAGATTATTTAAAATTTAATTATTGAGTATTTCTTTCCAATTATGTTTTCAGGCTCTTATTTGGAAAAAAAAAAAAAAAAAAAAGTTCTAAAGGGAGTTCTGTACCTAAGAATTATTTCCAGTGATCTATGGGTAGATAAGATATATGTTTTTTCAGATAAACAAATAAATATAAATATATATATATATATACACATACATATATAAATATATAACTTTCTAGAATTATGGTATGTAATAAGAACTGATTTTATTCAAGGATATAACATCATTAGAAGGATTATGCATTATCTGTTTCTTGCTAATGAGATCCATATGCAGTGGAGGAGGAAAATAATATATTTTAGTTCTTATAAATTTAGAGCAAAAGAAATATTTCTACAAGCACCACTTTTGTGTGTGTGTATATATACACACACATATGCACACACCCCGAATTAGGTGTGTTATACACATTAGGAGTTTTATACACATTTTACATATGTGGTAGGCTTGAAATATTACCTCTAGCTCTCATTTGTCAGGATATGATATGGTAACATTGGAAAAATACTAATACAGGGGTAGATGAGTTTTCCTTATCTTGCCTGACTACAGTCATTCTACAAACCCTCCATCATGGGAATTTTGGGCTGAGGTAGGTCTACCAGTCTAGGAGTCCACTACTATGGTTTTACATAATCAATGTGGATGGTGAATTCATTTCACAGACTGACATTGAGCTGTTGGAGGGAAGAAAATGAATCTCAAGTTTTCTTGGGAATATCCCTCAATGAGTCAGAGAACAGGTGCTCTGATAGATGCTCAGTAAATGCTTGACAGCACGTAAGTCCCATAGGACGGCATATACCTAATTCTACCTGGCCAACCTCTCCATAAGCCAAATAGCTCAAATATCTTAGCAGCTCAAAAGGAACAATCGGAATTGAAGGGAACACCAGCACCAAGATTGGATCTGACTGCCTGATATAACACTTCTCTTCCTGTTGCATTGTTGGCACCCACACCACGGCTGATTGGAAGTTGTAGAGTGGTCATTTTTAGGGGAAGGAAGAGGCCACAATGGCTTCCCCATTTTCCTTCTTGCTGGGTGCTAGCAACATACCTTAAGAAATAACAAAGTCATATTCAAACTGCGACTACTCAGAAACCAACTCTCATTATTCAGAAAAAGTTGGGGGAAAAAACTTCTCTTTGTGTCCTCTTTTGTCTAAAATTCTCAAAGTATCCTCAGTCAGGGATGGGTATATAAAAGTGGCAGCATCCAGGAGATACATTATCTATGTAACCCTAGAAATAAAACATGGTACAATCTTAAGCACTCAGCACACACTCTTCTGGAAATTTGCTATGAGGCAGCCACAGACATCCCTGTGTATTTTTTTTTTTTTTTTTTTTTTTTTTTTTGCAGTTTTTGGCTGGAGCTGGATTTGAACCCACCACCTCCAGTGTATGGGGCTGGTGCCCTACTCCTTGAGCCACAGGCGCCACCCAATCCCTGTGTATTTTTAAGCTCAGCTTAGCACAAATGGGAGAATAAGAAAGAAAGTGAACTGCCTTGATACAGCTTCTGTATTAGCAAACTGATCATTAGCCAGACTATTAGCATCCTTACCTAGAACTTAAAAGTTCAGTAGAGAGTCTTCTTGAAATGTTGGATTTTTATTTCTCCTTATTGTCCTTTATAGATGACTGAACTGCAATGAAGGTGTTTACTGCACCATAAAAATGTATTAGTTCCTTCTGGTGAGGTGTTTGTCTGTCAGAGCCAAAGATGTGAATGGTTGAAATTAAATTTCATGTTTATCATTCCCCTTAGGTAAGTGATGGAAGCTCCCACATCTTAGTTTCTGAATGTCTGCTCCCTCTCTGAGGCAGCATGCCAGAATTTACATTTTCTATTATTTATATTATGTCACTAAGGGACACATCATCTACTTCCCCAACCCCCTTTTTTGAGGGGGATAGGTTACATTTAAAAAACATAGATATTGCTAGAGGATACTTGTTGCTCCTACAGGTAAGTAAGAAAGAGAGCAGCAAATAATAGCTAGAAGGAAGGTATGCCACACCACATTCAGGTCACTGCATGTATTTAAGAAGGACTCGGGGTGTTCTCCTGCATGTGCTAGGAGATGTGCATACAGTAGTAGAGTCCTTTGAGAGTGACATGATGTAGCTGAAAGTGAATATAAATTTTCTTCCCCATATCTCGAAGGCCTATAAATTATTTATTAGCTGTTTTTTCCCATCAGGAGTATAATCATTTTACCTTTGTTTGCTAGCTTATTTGCTAGCTTAGTGGATTATTAATATTGGCTGCTCTCTTTATTGACACATTTCATTATGTATGTTATTCATCCTGTATTACTTCACCTCCACCCTCAGTCACCATCCCTTTTCTTCCCTTTCTCTCTCTCTCTCTCTCTCTCTCTCTCTCTCTCTCTCTCTCTCTCTCTCTTTTTCTTGCAGTTTTCAGCCAGGGCTGGCTTTGAGCCCACCACCTCCAGCATATGGGGCCGGCACCCTACTCCTTTGAGCCACAGGTGCCACCCCCTTTTCTTTCCTTTCGTTTGTTCTTTCATCACTGCCCTATTACCAGGTGATCAGGAAAAAAATGCTCTGGCCTCAGAATTAGCATTAAAGAAACAAATGGAACAGTAGGCTCATTTGAGTTGGATAGATAGCTTTTTGTGCAGATGACTGAAGCTTGTCTGCACATCTCCAAATTTCACCAAGTATTCTCAGTAGAGGAAGCATTAAAGCCTCAGCTTGTTGTGGTCTAGTTAGTGGAGTTGAGGTCAGGACTCTAACAGGCATTTAGTTCTAGATGTCTCCATGATGAAAGAGATAATGTTGAATATTGCTACAGATTAGTTTTGAGGCCAACATCAAAAACTCTCCTGAAGATCAAATCAAACCTATCAGTGCTTGCCTTCTCTGTATACATATATCCATCCTTGACAGCAATTTTGGGTGTTAAGTCACCAGTAATTCTATTAATTCTGGCAAGTAGTACTGAGCTTGTATGAACACCCCTCTTTTGTTAAAAAAAAAAAAAAAAGAAGAAGCAGCTGAAGAATCAAAAGCTCCTTGCATTACTAAGCTGTGAGTTAGCTCTGGGTAAGGACCATTATCTTGTCTTGTCAAGATCTGTTTGGGGCAACACAGTTAGAAACGTCTCTACTTTGTGAAGAGACACTTTGTGTCAGAAGGAAAGGCATAATCACAATATTCATTTCTAAGTGGAGAGAATTTGTTCTCCTTGATTAGTGCATAATCATTGCCATCCAAGGTCAAAAGTACTGTCTGCTAATTCAATGTACCAGGCTTCTTCATCATTTCCAATGACTTGTTCTTTCTATGAGGTGGTTTAGCAAATTGAACCAATTATGTTCTTAAAATTCTGTTTCAGAGCTAATGATGAAACACAGAAAGTTGAAGGCCTGATGTATTATGTGCAACACTACAGAGGGACAGATCTAGGATTAGGCTTGATCCTGGAATGCCAGAGGGAAATCCATGCACTGCAGCACAGCGGCCTGCTTTCTGGAAGTTGAGCCATATTGTTTGTGGTATGCCTTGTCCGAGACAATGCTTATTGCACCTGTTGAAGGACAGATTGCCCTCAGGACAATTGACACCCAGGGATGATTAATATTAGTATAGGCCATGTCCAGACAAAAACCCATTTACTCTCATCTGCAATTTATCCTCTTAGTTGAAACATTGCTCCCAGAGTGAGGCATGTTACTTTTTACATTCCATTATATTAAGTATGGTCTCTATATCTTCAATAATTTTTTTGCTTGAATATTTATTATTTTTATGTACAGAAAACTCAACAGTGTACATTTAGCCCAGTTCAGTGGCAAGTTCTTTAGCCTTTGCCTTTTCCAGCTTGGCAATGCGAGCCACAGAGTTCAGACCCAGGATATTGCCTCCCCAGTGAGGGGGATCTCATCGTATCTGTCATTGTAATTGGTCCTGATAGCTTCCACCAGCTTAGCTAGAGCTCCTTTGTCTTCCAAGTTAACCTGTGTGAAGGCCACAGGGGTGCAGGTCTTCCTATGGATGAGATGCCCCAGCCTGGCCTTCCCCTTGATAATGCAGTAAGGGACCCCCATCTTCCGACATAGGGCAGGCAGGAAGACAACTCAATGGGATCCACATCATGTGCAATTACCACCAGCTGAGCCTTCTTGTTCTCCACCAAGGTAGTGACAGTGTTAACCCCTGCTCTAAGGACAGGTGGTCTCTTAGTGGGGACATCCCCTTTGCCTGCAGCTTTCTTCTCAGCCCGGGCCAACAGTTGCTGCTTATTCTCTTGCTTTGTCTCTGGTCTGTACTTGTGGGCCAGCTTAAGCAGAGTAGCTGTTTGGCAGTTCAAGGCCTGGGTGAACTAATTAATGGCGGGAGGTACTTTCAGCCGCTTGTAGAGGATGGCTCTTTGCCGCAGCAACCGGATGTAGCAGGGCCATTTGACAAAGCGGGTGAGGTCCCTCTTGGGCTGGATGTCCTGCCCAATGATGAAGTTCTTTGGCCTTTTCTCAAACAGAGGATTCACTACCTTCTTGGCCCCCTGCTTCTTCACCACAGGGGCTGGGGGGGCGGGGCCACCTTCTTACCCTTGGCCTTCTTTCCTTTCTGCATCTTGAGCTGCCGGAGCAGAGAGCAATATTTTTATTTCATTTCTTGTTTTGTAGAAACCCAGGCTCTATGGCTGAATGGTAAAGTTTCAAAGAAGCTTTCACTAGGTTAGAACTGGGCAATCTGCTGGGTTCAGTGTTGTCAGGCTAGCTTTCAGGAGCATAAATGTTTAGTTTTATCACTTAGAGTATAGATCTTTCTAAGAATTTTAATCTAAATCCTTTGATTTGCAGGTAAAGCTGTTAAGGTCCACAGTGGTTAAGTGACCATCTAGGGTTGCTAAGCTGATCAGTTGTGGGGCCGGGACTGAAACCTACATCTCTTGGGACTGTGCTCTGAACATGACACTCTTATTTATGTAGATGCCCCTTATTTCCCTCCACTGAGTGGTTCCTTTTCATTCTCCAGGCCTGAGACCTAGAGTGTGATTTTCTTTTTCCTCATACTTCCTACCCTGAGCTACCCTGTCAGTAGTATGGCAACATATTGACTAGGGGAACCCAGCGGGTTATGCTCCATTGCTGTGAGAGTACGTTGCTGCCATGCAGCCCCACAGGGAAAGTAAGCTGCAGGTCATCCCAGCATTTTCAAGGCTCATCTTTTAGGAATAAGAACAATTAACTCCTGTACTTGCAGAGAAAGAGACTGTGTGTATGCATGCAGATAAACTACTAAAAAATCTCTAGAATATCCTCATTGTCTGAAATCTTCTTTTTAAATCCTAGCATGATTTTCCTTATCAACTTTAATAAAACTCTTGTTATATAAAACTTTGAACCTATACATCGTAGAAAAGTAGGCAGAATGGCAATGAACCCACACATACCTGTCACTGAACTTCAACAGGCCTCAACACCAGTCTTGTATCATCTCTGCTTTGGTTTTCTCTTCTTGTATTATTTTGAAGCAAATCCCAGGCATAGTGTCATTTCATTCATTAGTACATAAGTATAAATCTTTAAAAGGCAAGCATTTTTAAAGTATTTTTATAATACCATTCCTATAATGAAAAAAATTAACAATAATTCTTTAAATCATTGAAAATTCATTGAATTACAATTGTCTCATAAATGTCATAATTTGCTTTGTAAATAATTTGAATCAAGCTTCCAAGAATATCTACAAATTACAATTGGTCATAAGTCTTGTAATTCCTCTCTCTCCCTTCCTCTTTCTCTATCTCTCTCTGCTTTTTTTTGTTGATTTCTTTGTCCTTAGAGAGTTTTTTATAGTCTGGATTTTGTAGATTGCCTCCCCATGGTATCCTTTAACATATGATTGGGGAATTTTTGTTCTCTTTATTTCCTATGAGAAAAAAAGGACTTGTATAAGAAAGTTACACTACATCTTTCTATTAAGAAAGTGAACAAATACATTAGCTCTTCTTGCGCAGAAGAGACTTTTTGGATGAGGAGCGAGACTGTACGAGCTGAAGATAAGATAGTAGTTGAGTGCAAGGAATCCAGAGCCAGAATGTCTGGGTTCCAGTTTCAGTTCAGTCACTTCTTAGCTCTGTTGGTCTGGGAAAATCGCTGGACTTCTCTGTGCTTCAGTTGTCTCATCTGTTCAGTGGAAACAATAATAATACCTATATCATGGGGGCCATGGGGATCAACTGTATTAGCATATATGTATGTAACCTGCTTAGGACATATGTTAAATAGCACAGTGTAAATAGTTTATAAGAGTTGCCTGTTATTTATGAAAGAAAATTTAGAGGGCTGCTCAGAGCAAGGAGAATAACAGAGACAAAGGTGCATTTCTGGGAGAGAGCAGCCCAGCTTTGGAGCAGCCAAAAGACCAGGCTTCCTGAAGACTGTGGCCTACTCAACAGTCTCTGTTGCATTCCCTATTTGTTGCCCTAGACTTGCCCCATGTCTCATCACATGTAAGTGATTTGCAACAGGTGAATACTTTGCATGTGGGAGGGGAATAAAGCAGAGCAATGACACCAATGCCAAGTACCCTTGGGGCCAGGAATAAGGGGCCTCCGATGTTTGGAAGGAGTCTGTATTGGTCTTATGTTCCACTGTGGCCCCAAGTTCTTACCTCTTATCTGCTCTTGTCCTACTTTTGTGCTTCAAGAGTCAAAGGCTGAAATTCTTATCAGTGTTCCATTTATTCCTAACAGTTACCATGGCCTTTACATGGAATCCCTATGCTGTGGTTCACAGGGTGTTTTATTCACTTGAAGTTATTTATCTTTATCTGGTTGTATTCTCTACCTTTCCTTACTTACCAAAGTTTGCCTTAATCTTGGAACATTCTAGTCTTGGCTGTACATGATAAGAAGAGTTTCTAAGGTTGTAGGAATGCCTCATATCCCTCTCTCTGCGTTGGTTTTTACTTCAAGCCCTCCGGCTTGTTACACGCACGGTCCTGATCACTGATGGCAGTATTATCCATTACCAAATGTTTCCTGCTTGGTTTTGCGTAATTCCTAATGTCTTTTAACAAAGAATTGCCAGCCTGCCGGCCACCTGTTTTATAAAAGTAATTTACTTGGAACGCGGCCACGCCCATTCAATAACATGTCATCTATGGCTGCTCTCTCACCACAAGAGAACCTATGGACTGCAACATCTAGAATATGTACTATCTGCCCTGTTTCAGAAAAAGTCTGCTGACCTCTGCTTTGAAAAGAAAGAAGTTATTAGATTTATGCAGTGCCAAAGAACTGCTGGCTAGAAAAGAGAAATTGTGGAGTTCTACACTTTTCTAAAGAAGGGAGAAACACTGGAAGAGCTGCTTGCGCCCAGGTGATTTGCATGCACATAGCTATTACTCTCATGTGTGCATTTCTGGGCTGGGAAGGCCCTGAAGTCATACGATGGACTACTTTCCTTCTTTGTTTTTCCACTTGGTTATTTCCCAGTGGTTGATTTATCTCAGTTATTCTTAGCTCCCCTACTAAGCAGCTTCTCTCTGCCTCAGCATGGCATGGCCCAACTTGCTACTTAACTTGGATTCCTGCTGCTCAACTTAAAGGGAATCTCTTTCATATGCCTAGGGCCTTGTTTACTCAGTATAGATCCTTGCCAGTTGACACCAAGTCAAAAGCAATTTAGACAGAAGCTTGATTTGAAAGTGCTAGCTAGTAGCAAGTAAGTCTGATTTAATTTCCCCTTGACTCTGGAGATCTTATTGAAAGGATAAAAGGGACAAACATCGGATTTATTTGTTGATTGGATTGACTATATTAGTAGTTATGAGGCAATTTCATAAATATTATCTCATTTAAATCTCCATAAAAACTCTGCAAGGGAGGTAGCATCGTAATTTGAGAAACTGAGACTCAGAGGAATTAAACTGCAAAGTCCCCAAGCTATAAGCATTTTAGTCTCATAAACAAATGTCATGACCTTCACCAAGCTTTCTGCTCCTGATGGTGTTAAGGCTCTTCCTCATGCTCACAAAATGGCTGCAAGAGATCCTGGTATTGTGTTTTCAGGTAAGAAGAAGGTAAGGGGTAAAGGGAAAAAGGTAAACAGAGAAACCAGCCATGTTTGTTCTCTTTCCCAGATGTCCTACTTGGTGACTTCAACTTATATCTCATTAGTCAGCATCATAGGATCGTCTCCTTTTGCACAAGAAACTAGAGAATATAGAAGTTTATTTGTTTTAAGCTGGACACATTGCCACCTCCATAAAAGTGCATTCTGTAGGTACAGAATCAGGGGAGGATTATTATTAAATAGGCAACCTACAGTCTCTGTTTCAAGCGATAATTCTGGTACGTGGAAAGATAGACAGTCTCTGGTCTAAATTCTTGTATATCTTGCCATCATTTCAAATGAACTTTATAGAATAAAGATTATTGTTCTCTCTAACTCCTGAGTATGAAAGAAAGCACCAATAAATGGAATTATTTCCTTCTGACTTCCATGGTTAAACAAGGCACATGCCAGTGAAGAGTGGCATCTGCCACGGTTCCTCAGCCAAACACAGGGTGATGATGCTCTAAGTCTTTCAGCTATGTTTTGACAGCAGGTGTCTCTGTAAATGGGGGCAGCAATCCCTTTGGTAAGGGCATGAGAAGGCAACTTGGAACTACTGGATCTCATCAGTTTGGCAGAGACAAATGTAATGTATACTGGAACTCTAGCCAGGTAAGAAAGTGTCTGGCACCTCCCAGTTGACTGTGGTTCAGCCAACAATGACTTAATCTTCCAGTTCACCATTCCCCAGGCTGTTCATTGACACCCAAAAAGCTCCAGGCCTGGGTGCTGCCTGTCGTGATTCCTCCAAAGTGTAAACACTTACACCTGCCCTTTTCCTGTTAGTAAGGGAACTGCTATAAGGGGGACAGTTATCAGATGCCTGAGTCCTTGCCCATACCTGGTCCATAGCAAAGTTGTTTTTATGTTTTTCACTCCTAGCATAGAGGAACAAGAGAACAGTGTGTCCTAACAAACAAGCATTTCATGCTGCAAAGGAAAACAGAAGCTGCCCTGCTTGGTCACCTAAGAGAGTCAGTTGGCTCAGAAGTACTGAACTTACTTTCTCTTGCACGGCAAAAAGGGCTAAAACTTAGTTGAAGGACTGTGACTGAACCCTTTCTTGAGTATAGTAAGGGAGGGGATTTTAAAATGAAATGGCAGAAGTATAATTTAGGATAGAGGTCACAAAGTAGGAAAGCCTAAAATGTCTTGGCGGCTCACATGAATGTGTGAAACAAGCCAATTGCACCCAGGCAGGCACATGTATCTGCTAGAAAAATTGATGTCACGGAGGCATACTGGTTCTAATCTCCTCCCTCCTCTTCTTTCCCTCTCTTCCCTTTTCTTCCCTTTCCATAGAAACCAGAGATTTAAAATATTGTGTGAAAAACTCAGTTTGTTAGTGTTGACAACCAGGGGTGACAGTAACTAATTTGGCCCCTTTGTCCAAACCAGGTAATAGCAGCCTCATCCTTCCTGCCAGCCCCATAACTGTGAAGTCAAGTGTGGGCTGGATTTCAGCCCTCATTCCCCCTCAGCTCAGCCTTCTTTCCAGACATAAGCTGCCCAACTATAGACAGTGGCCCCAAGAGTTATCAATGTTATATGAGCCAAATGAAACATATCTCTGGGCCGCATTCAACCCTCAGGCTATCATTTTGCAGTCTCTGTCTTTGTGGTTAAAACAAAGCTCTCGGGTCAAATTGTCTGGCTTCAAATCTGGGTTCTGCCTTTAGGCAAATCACTCAGTATTTCTCTGCCTCAGCCTCCTCTGTCTCTAAATGGAGATGAATACTTGAACCTACCTCCTAGGGTTGTTATAAGGATGAAATTAAATAACATGAAAAACTCTTAGCCACATAGTGTGTAGCACATAGCACTTGGTAAGCATTGGATAATACCAAATTCATGTGAAAAGCTGATCTGGCACACTCAGCTCTGCAGGGGGAGTTTTCTTGGGGAATTCCCAGCATGTGAGACAGGTGAGAGAGCGGGCGTCAGAATCCTCATGGTTACTTTCTACTTACAGGGGAAATGCTTATACATCTGTGTCGAGTGAGTGTGAAGACAGGGAGCTCGGAACACTAAGCATTACTAACCAGATGGCCAGGCCGCACCTGTGGCTCAAAGGAGTATGGTGCCAGCCCCATATACCGGAGGTGGTGGGTTCAAACCCAGCCCCGCCAAAAAAACTAACCAGATGGCCTAAGACCACAGAACCTTGTGAAGTAAGCACGTTGCTTGAACCACTGTTTCTCTTTCCCTGTGTAAAGCATTTGGCACAGGTTGACAGCTGACATCCATAAACGGCATGCTAAAACAATTAAGAAAGGAGTAAATTAAGTTCAGTATCATCTGTTGCCAAAGACAAAGATGTATGAAGTGAACATTTTAGAATGATTTACAGTGAAACAATTAAAAAGTGTCAGAGTTTAAAGAGGCAACTTTTCAGGTATTTAAGTTCATCTTGTGAACTGGCTCATTCTTTGGGAAGAGGGGCTGTGGAGAGCTTATCCTCCGTATTTCAAAACTGTCACAGTTGTTTGCATCCAGGATGCGTCAGGCTATTCATAAAAAAAAATTGATTCCTAGCATTAAGACTGTACTAGGAAAGGGGTGTTAACTTGGTTTTGACCACAGTGAAATCTGTAGTTGGCTGCAAAGATTTGGATTGAAAGAGACTAAATCCAGCAGTATTACTTTGGTAGGTCCAATCATATCTAAGTGTTCAATAGTGTTTTATAAAGAAGTGACAACCCATCAGAATTACTCTAAAACATTTCCTTAGGACATCTAGGAAAATTTTTAGTTTTGCCTGAATTTAAATTAGCTATTTTCTTAGTCTATTAACATTGAAGCCCCCATAAACACTCATTAAGCCTTAAATGAATATGAAGAGTGTTCATGAAACCAGGAAAGGTAAAGACTGTCCCCAAAACTCTTGCTCTTATTTGTTTAACATAGGCTGGGCCAGGCTACCATCAGTCTAAAGCTTCTCTTCTCTAAGTTTTTCATGGCACTATTGACATTTTGGGCAAGATATTCTTTATTTTGGGGGGCTTCCCTGTGCATTGTACAACATTTAGCAATATCTCTGGTCTCTACCCGTTAGACCAGTAGAATCCCTCCCCTTGCTTGTGACAAGCAAAAGTATCCCTAGATGTTGCCATGGTGCTGCCTGGGGAGAAAATCTCCCTGGTTGAGAATCACTGCTCTAGGCTAAGAGCAGATGGATTTGTAAAGACAGAGGTTTTTCCAGAGGCAGAAAGTACCGTAGAGATAGAATAGATCCCAAATACCAAACTCCTTAGAGAAAGATCCTATAATCATGCATGTGTTTGTCAAATAAATGGGTTTTTTTTTGCTAAGCCTCATAGCAGTTGGTACATTTGACATGTTAAATGTGATCAAATAAATCAGTCTGGAAGAGTAGGCCACCTTCCAGGCCGTCCATACCCTATGAAATATTTGTCCAGATTTCTTTCAAAGAGTATTGCTCATCCATGGCATGAAATGTAAAAACTCAGCTAGTGGGAGTTAGGGATCTATAAAGAACAGAGAAAGAGACCTCTGCTACCTCTGCTTCACTTCTCATATTTTAAAAGACAAGACGAAGGGGTTCAGAGAATAAAATTGCAACACAAATTGCTATGGTAAAACTCTGACTCAGACCCTGGCCTGGGATTTCCAACAATATAGGCACAGATCAGGTCGTTATTATTCAGTAAAATGTTTAAAATTATGTTCTTATGGCAATTTTCAAGATTTTAGGAATAAGTAAGACAAAGCAAGGCAGGCTGCAGTGGCTCAGGCCTATAATTCAGACACTCTGGGAGGCTGAGGCGGGTGATTACCTGAGCTCAGGAGTTTGAGACCAGCCTGAGCAAGAGCAAGACCCCGTCTCTAAAAGTAGCTGGCTGTTGTGGCAGACGCTTGGGAGGCTGAGGCAACAGGATCACTGCAGCCTAAGAGTTTGAGGTTGTTGTGAGCTACGATGCCACAGCACTCTACCAAAGGCACTCTGTCTCAAAAACAAAACAACAACAAAAAAACACAAAGCAGAGACAAAATAAAAACATTTTTTAAAATGAAGGCTCCAAAAACTTAAATATGCCTTCTCCTTTAGAATCCAGAAACTTGTATCTGTTTGCTCTTTACAACACTTATTTGCATAATACCAACTAATTGTGAATGGCAGATTTTCATTAATTTTCCTAATCTTAGTTATAAATTATGACTACTAAAGAAATCATGCTTAGAACTCGGAAGGAACAATGGTTTGTAGTTGATTTGTCCTTAAATCAGACAAGTGTTCTCATTCTCTTTCCACCTCCGTACTGCACCGTCATCTCTACCTAGTCACTCATCCCAATTAAGGTGATGTGACCGGATTTGTCTTTCGCTAATTGGAAAACACTACAAGTTGTACATTTGAAACTTGATATGTCTTAACTATATGCGTGTGTGTATGTGATATTCATGTTTTCTTCATGTGGTTAGTTCTTGATCTAAAGAAGAGTAAGTAAGGCGGAAAATTTTCAAGTTCAGACAATACTCTGCAGGGAGATGTGAACATCATCTTAAGAAATGTACAATGTGTTCTACTGGGACGTACAATGTGTTCTACTGGGACGTACAAGTTTTGATTATAAGGTGTATTCTTGCTTCTTGGTACAGTGCCTCAGGCTGTCTAACTTTAGTCTGTGATTACCAACGTCTGTAGACACAGGGCCAGGGACGGAACTAACTTTTCTTCTGCCATGTTACAAATCTCTCCCTATGCTCAATCTGAGTGGTATAAGGACATCTTCCTTCTGTGGCATGACATAAAGATTATTTAAAGATTTTAGGAAATTCCTTTGACCTTGTTTGGGAATTAGAGAATGATCTCATTTAGAAATGGGTTTAGTGTCAACATATGCAATGTGCTAGTAAAATTAGCACACAATTCACTTAAAAAATATATTAGGGGGCTAGAGCTGCAATTCATTCTAGATTCTATGCTGACAAGTGGCTAAAAGAGATGTGGTATTTTTACCTAACATCTGGTAGACTACACTGTCACCTTTTGGCAATGATGTAAATGAAAAATCTCATTAAAGACTGTTGGCACATTTAACAAGTATTTATTAAGAGCCTGCTATGAGCTACTTACTGTTTTAAGTGGTAGGGATTCCATGATGAACAAAACAGTCCTTTCTTGTATTTCATGAAGGAAGACCATCAGTCAAAAAATACAAACATATTGAGATAAGTTCCATGGGGAAAAATAAAATGGGGTGAAGGGATAAGGTAGAATAGAATTGGACCAAGGAGTGAGTATTTTATATTACGTACTCAGGGAATGCATCTAAAATAAGGTGATAGTTTATCATAGAATTGAAAAAAATAATAGGGAGCGCCTTATGGATATCTGGAGGAGGACATCAGAAACTGTAATAAAAATTCCAATAGGAATTTGATTAGGATTCAGAATAGCAGACCTGTATGAGCTTAGACTAAAAGAGGGTGGGGAAAAAATAAATAAATAAATAAATAAAAAATAAATGAATAAAAGAGGGTGAGGTAAAAGACCAGGGGAGCTTTGAAAAATCATTAGCATACATTATGTGAACACACTGAGCTAATGACTGCCACAGCACTGATTAGACAGACTGTAACATTGGATTATGGGTCTGAAAATCTCTTACATGGGTAAGTATGAGACCCATAGTCCTACTTACACAGTCTTTTCATTTAGCTGAGTTATAACAGACATGGGATTGTCTTTTGGAGTTATCCTCCAAAGCTTATCTAACTCCAAAAACAATAATTTGTATGCATCGCTCAACCTGAAAGGATATAAACAGGTTGTGGCTCACTATAGGCCCTGGTCCAATTCATCAAATCTTACGCACAGTTTTTGATGGAAAGAGAGTTTTCTGGGCCAGGAAGAAAGAAATGGGGGCAGTTTCGATGAAGAAATGCAGAAAATTTGAGGGTAGGTAAAAATCCCACATTTCCTGGCCTCACGTTGCCTTCACATCCCTCATATGAACTTCCTACCCCAGTCTTCAATAAGAGCATATGCTCTTCTAAAGGAATGAAGTCTTTTCCAGGCTAAGGCAAGAATGAAGACCTCAATCATAGCACCTTCCCAAGAGAATCTTTTTGGAAATCTTAGTTTATACTCCAGATTTATTATCTCAAGAGAGGTTCCTTTCTCTTTAAATGTGAAAAGAAGAAAGTCTTCAGCTAGCCCTCCTGCCCCTGGGCTAAGGATTACTCCAGACTTTTGAATTCCTAACCTTAACATGGTCACATGTACCGGCTGGAAGTGGTTCTCCTGCTTTCAAGGTCAGTCAGATTTCACCTTCTTGCCTCTCAGGCTTGCCCTGACTTGGGGTTGTAAAGCCGGCCTGTTGGGGGCTGTTATTATTAGAAAAAGCAGTACTGGCTGAAGACCAGCAAAGAATACACTAAAATTCTCCTTCTTAGAGATAAAGAGAATTTTTGTTTGAGCCTAGTCCTTGGACTGCTGAATCAAAAAATGTGAAAGTACTTCCCCAAAAGGGATGGCATCCAGGTACAAGTCATTACTTGACCAATTTTATTCTCATTTTGCATGCTTGAGTGTTTGTGGGGTTTTGCTTTCACAAGTCACAATTTTTTCTAGAAAATGCTATTTATCATACATTCAGCGTACATTTTTGAGCATCTACACAGTGCCTGGCCATGTGTCATACATGTTCAAAAGAAATAGGGAACATTGTTCTTGCACTTGTAGAATTAAAAGTTTCATTTAAAAGATAAGATTTCCAACAGTAAAACAATCCAAGAAGTAGCATGTGCAAAGCCAAGAAGGATGCACGAGTAGATCCAAGTTTTGGAATCAGGTAGACCTGCATTTAAATCAGAGCTCTCACTCTAACCAAGACTGTGCCTTTGTGAAAGTCACTTAATCCTGTGTGGGGCTCAACTTCCTCTTCTGTAAAATGAGATAATAGTAGCTATTACACTGTTGCACTGGACTTCTGCGATAACTCAATAATTTTATATACAAAGCAATTAGGAAGATGCATGTCACATAGTAAGTGCTAATTTTTATTGTTAATTAGATGAATAATTAGGATATCTGGATTCTAATCTTGATCCTGAAGTTGCTTAGCTTTGATAAGTCACTTAACTTTCATACCATCCATATAGATCGTCTATAAAGTGAAAGGGACCAATGCTCTATAATTTATTTTACTTACCTTTTAAAGTCCATGGCATTATGAACCAACGATTTATTGAGTAAAATCCTCCATGTGTGTTATGTTTGTTATTTATTCCACAAGGCATACTCAATGAGATGGATAAACTTATTCTATTTTCTGGATTCTAAACTATACTTTATCCAGTTTAACATTTCTGAAATAAGAAATATTATATAATTAATAAGTATATTTAATGTGGGTTGTTTTTTTCTTTACCAAAAGCTGTGTCTAAGTGAGATGGGGCATCTTTTAATTGATGGTATCTTTGAAGCAAGGGAAATGAATATTTTTTCTTATATTTCAGATGGTTAAGTTGAGGCATAGAGAGGTTAATTTACATGCTCAAAATAAATGAGCTTACAAAGGCAATTACAGGACTTGAACTGAGATTTTTTTCATTTCATAATTGCATACTCTACCCTATCCTTTGGGAGCAAAATTTGCTAACATATCATGCTCTATTTTCTTTATTTTCCATAGCAACATATTTTTGATCTATTGCTAGATCGAACCTCAGATTGACTATTTATTAGATTTTAACAAGAATATATATTTTAATCCTTCTACTCACACCTTATAGGCTGTGTATGATGTACATGAAGATATAGAGTAATCTCACTTTAATGTTGACATTTGTTTGATGTTGGCATCACTGGTGACATTGGTCAATCTTATCCTTAAGCTAAGAGCCTTTTGCGAAGATATTTGCACCAGAATGTTTATTGCAGCCCAATTCATAATTGCTAAATCATGGAAGAAGCCCAAGTTCCCATCAACCCATGAGTGGATTAATAAATTGTGGTATATGTGCCCATGGAATATTATGCAGCCTTAAAAAATGATGGAGACTTTACCTCTTTCATGTTTACATGGATGGAGCTGGAACATATT